>BMAV01024857.1:0-179903 GCA_019973955.1 Trichonephila inaurata madagascariensis
TAAGAAAGTAGAACTCATATGATTGACATGTTTACTAAAATATTTTTCTATGTAAATTGCTGAAAATAACATGAAAAAGGTTTTTTGATCCATTGTTTAAGGCCCTTCACACAACATTCGAGTCGGCATCTTTAAAATTCACAGCATTCAAATGAACAGAGTTCCTTCCCCCGCCATGGGTCAACATTCTTCCATCATTTCCCTGTCAACATGGATGCTTTTTTTAATGTTTTGGGCATTAACGTTTCAAGCTATTAATTTCACAACTGTATCCATATTCTTTTTTTAAATTGAAATGCATAAAAAAAAAAAAATATAAGAATGGTTTTTTTTTTTTATTTTTTGTCTGTTAATATCAATGATTTTAAGTTGAAAAGTAGTAACAAATAATAAATATGTATTGAACTATATTAAAATGCAATTACTTTTAAAAATAATATATCTAATTTTTTAAAAAAGGCATTTCAAATGTTTTATTTACTGTAGCTTTTTGGCATATAACCTATTTTTTTATTTTAAAAAATGGTTTGCTAATACATTAATGAATTAAAAACTTTCTGCCATTTACATTTTGTTTGTTTCAATAAAAAAAATTTGAAAATCTTTTGTAATAAAATGGAATATTTTTAAAAATTATAATTATTGACAATTTTGGTTGTTTTTATTTTATTTTAATTTTTAAAAATTTTTTTATTTTTTTTCTGTCCTAAAATTAAATAAATTCTTATCAAATTGATCTCTGGCTTTTTTAAACATCTTTTAAAATATTTTCCCTCCTCCCCAAAAAAACATTTTGTTTTAAAAAAGTTTTAAAAAAGTAAAGAATAAAATTTTCAAATTTCTAAAATTAAAAAAAAATAAAATGAAAAAAATTAAATTTTTTATTATTTGGCAAGTTAAGAGGATAAAATATAGCCTACCCCTCAGCGACAAGAACTAGAGTTGTTTCATAATGAAAAAAAATACTTGAGTACCAAAAAATAACCCCTCTATTGGCATAAAACAAACTCATGCTAACCCCCAAAGAAAATTCTTATGTTCAAAAAAATCCGAAATAGTTTCTTTAATAGAAACTTATGTGAAAAATTCCAGTAACATAAAACAATAAAAAAAAAACACTATTTGAAATTCGCTTTTTCAAAAAAATATCTTCCGGCTACTGGTGATTGGGGAAGAAAAACTGACCCGCCAAATCACCTAATAAATGACGACGATTGAACCGGTTTCGGTTGGTGTGAATGCAGGAAGCGTTTTGGCTTTTTTGAGGGGGAAAATTTCGCCCGGTCAATCAGCGTTTGATTTAATGAATCGGGTCGTTTTGTGAGACAGATTGATGAAGGATGTTGAACGCATAGGCTATTTTCCCTTAAGTAATAGAAAAAAACTATGAAAATATTAATAAGGGATTTAAAAATTTGTGTTTTAAAATAATTTTAGAATTTTTAAAAATATATTCTTAATTTTGTGAAATATTTTCATGTTCTTAAAAAAATAATAAGCAACTTTTTAGAATTTTAAATAGTGAAGAAATTATCATAACTTAATTCGTGCAGTGCATAGAATAACATCCTCAAACAAAACAAATAAAAGAAAACGATAACTATACTATATTACTAAAATATTTTCTAGAATTTTTGAGATAAAAAGTTCAAAAAAACTCTAAAAATTATTTAGGTTGAATCATATATAATATACATTTTAAGGCAGGACTTTAAAGGGCCCGTATCACACGCCCGTTTCAAGAAATTTTTTTCGTGAAATTTTTTACCGTTCCATAGCAAGCTTTCTTTTTTTGAGCGAGCTCAAAAGTTAAAAAATTGCGAAATTCCGAAGGGGTTCCCCCCCTACGTATAAACAAGATGGCGGCTCTTTTTCCAACACTTCAGATATGCCGTAAAATTTTTTAATGGTTATAATATTTTAACGGCGTATAATATTTTAAATAGAATGGTGCTCTATTTTTAGTTTACACCCATCAACAATTGCGCAAGCGAAAGAAAAAAAAATTTTGGGTGTTCATTTTAGAAGCAGAAAAATCGGCGATATTTTTTTAATGTGGAATATGGATGCTGACGTCAGAGCGTGTCGTTTTTTTTACGGAACCCCTTCCCCCCCAGATTCGGCCAAAATTGCATGAAAAATAATCGTGTGATACGGCCTTTAAACTTTCGATCGCCCCTCCCCAAGATTTTGAGCATCCTTCCTCCAGCTAATATTCTTAATCGAGAGAGAAATACTGGTTCTAGTAAAGTTTTTTCATTGGGGACTATTTAGTAATCTAGTCTAGAACGGCGCATCTTTCAATTTTTTCATGAGGTCTTCCAGAATCTATAAAAGAAGTAAATCTCAACGTTACATGACAGATTCCGGGGGCTCCCTAGAGAGGTGCTGTTGACCCCCAGGGCCCTGCAAACCACAGTTTAAGAACCGCTGCATTAAAGTATGTAGAGGCAATATTTTGTCTGTACATTTTATCTGGGGACTTAATTATTATAGCTTATATATTTAACTGCAAACTTGAAACCATGTATTAAAAAATAACACCTCATGTTTTCAAAATTTTCTACGAAATATGTAAAAGAAGTAAAATCTTTAAAAACAACATGTAAAACATTGTTACTGAACATTTTTCTTTTCAAACTAATGCCCTTTTAATGTACACACACAAAAAGTCAAAGTACTCCAAATATTTTGTATCAAGTTGATTTGATTTTTTTAATAAAATCAACTTTCTAAAGCAATACGGAGACTACTGGTGATTCAAGCAATAAGGACATCATCTTTACTTCTACTTTAGGGGTGTAGCTACCGCCATATCAATGATACGGGGCCTCCAAGGAATTTTGATACGGGGCCCATTCAGGACTAGCTACGCCAGTGTTCCACATCGCAACAACATGAGGACAGGCCGCGGTAGCCGAGTGGTCAAGGTATCGAATCATGGCTGGCCTTGTCACGAGTTCGAGCCCGGTACCACTAAAAAACCGCCGTGTAGGGGAGCGATGCATGTTAAATCTGTCGAGAGCTCAAACGTCCTTCCGTTGGTGTGATGTTTTTTAGTTGGGAGGGGGTTTGCCAGCCCCAGATTCGTCCACGTTCCCGACTGGTTCAAAAGGGCGTGGTCCGCCCCAAAAACCCTGGGTAGCTAAACCCAGTGTGACGTTATTTTTTTCCCCCTCAACCCGGCTGATTTAACAGGTTTTTTCCAAATGAACAGGACTCTAACTCACGATTCTACAACAGCTACGAGTTTGCGACATCTCTACTCCTTTACCGCGGTACTTTTGGGATTAAATATTACCAAGCGATATTTCAAAAATAATTATCAGCTTATTTTAACACGTTTCAAAGCTACTGAGTAAATCTTAAGAACAGCACAAAAAGGGGAAAACCCTTTCAATTATTTCATGTTTTCCAATGAAAGTACTATTTTACACTTTGTGATGGCGGGTTTTGTAAAGATTTTTTCTTAAAAAAACAAATGTTTTAAATTATTTTTAATTTTTTTTTTTTACAATATTTTTTTTTTCAAAAGAGAAACGTGTATTTTAAAATTAAAATTTTTTTTTTTGAAAGAAAATGTTTTTGGAATGTCTTTTTTAAAATGAAAAAAAGTTAGTTCTGTTTTTTAAAAGTTTTGGTTCAAAGGGCCCCCCTTTTTTTTTCTTTTTTTAATGGAAAATGTATTAATTCTGGTCTTTTTGGGAACATTATAAAAAATTGCAGATAAAGCAATTGAACAAAAACTTTTTTGGGGTTCATAAAACCAAAAATTATAAAAAAAAAGGTTTTTTTTTTTTAATGGAAACTTGTTCCTAAACACCGCAAAAATGATAAGGAGTGCGAATAATGGCCCCACCCAATTATGGACAATAGAAGCAAAGTCGTAAAAAGGGTCAGTAAATGTTGGAAAAAAGGTTCAAGAATTGCCTCTAGATAGCAAAATTTTTTTAAACCCCGCCAAAGCCAAATTTAAGTGCCCCAAATTTTTTTCCTAGTACAGCATATGAACCGCCGAGATCTAAAGGTTAAAGTATCTAAATCTTAAATGTTTCCAGTTTTAACAATCATTATTCTTATAGGTACTATAGTGGTATTCCAGATTCATCAAAGATACTCTTTTAAAGTGGTGGATGTCCAGAATCGAAAACGAATTCTTCATCGATGTGTAATGTGTGACCCATTCATCAAAATTCCAATTTTCCAGTTGAAGCGTCATAAATTTGACGCCATACTGGGTTTAAATGTCCTTTTAAATGTACGATTTTCAAAAACTTTATAGAAAAAGGACAGTTAAATATTCATTTACGTACTCATCTCAGGCCACCTAATTAGTACCGATTCTCTTTCATCCATGGATTCTCTGAAGTGTATTTCTTCGTCTAACAATATAATCGTCGCGATCCAAAAGCGACTTAAAAGCCTGGAAGATAAAAACATCTGGATAGTTTTTGCATTTGCTTGTGGACACACGGCCGTTTTTGGAAATGAGTGGGCCGATTGGCTTTCAAAGGCGGCCACCAGCATTGCGTTAATATTCCTAAATCCTCTTACAAGAAAATTACGAGAAAAAGAATGGCGAAGTCTTGGAATCAAGAATTTCTCATTTCAAATTAAGGGAGCTTAACAAAGAAATTTTTCCAACAATTAATTAGAGATTGTCTCATGCCATCAATTATAAAATAACCCAATTTCTCACTGCATTCAAAGCTATTTGAACAAATTGAATTTGGTTCCGTCATCTTCCTGAGATTGTAATATTGATGGCGTGGAAAATATAGATGTGTGTTACTTCTGTGTTCCAAGTTTGTCAGAGAAAGAAAGATCCTAGGACTAGCTCTCAATGGCATTAATATAAATTGGCCTCCGAACTTTCACCGACTTGTTCCCACCCAAATTGCTTTGAAAAAATTATAATATAAATATATGAAGTCCTTCATGACCTTAAATTCCTTCTTTTTTTTGAATGAAATGCCATATTTACGTCTGTAACCCCGTTTTTTATTTTGTGTTTGCACGGGATTTAAAAATTTCTCAAAAAAAATTTAGAATGTAAAATTTTTTTATTTATATTTTTTTACTCTGCATAGGTTAAAATGTCTTTGCAGAAAAATTCTTTTAGACTTTTTGGCTGTTTTCGGCTAATGTTAATGAATAGGCCCCAAATCGGTATTTGTTTGGATTTTAAAAAGTACTCAAACAATTTAAATATATTCGGCTTCACTGTCTTGTAAGAATCATTATTTTATCATACCACTCTTTTTTTGGGAATGACACTTTTTTTTCTTTTAAAAAATGTGGTGTTTCCATTTTTCTATACCATAATGCTGAATGAGATATCCCTTTACATGTTAAAAGAAAAACTAATTTTTTATAGAAATATTTTGAAATTTTTAAAACACCATATTATAAACAAATACATGAGCTACAATGTCAAATTTTATGTACTGAGGCATTTTTTTCTGTCCGAAAATGTGCTCCTCGTTAAGTTCACGCTCTTGTGCATATGCCGAAAACAGCCTTAAGGAAAAAAATGCGGAAGCGAAATTATCCCAAAATTAATTTCGGGGATTTTTTTTTTCCAAAAAGTTATTTAAATTTGGAAATGGAGGTTTAAAATATGATGACCACTTTCATATTGCACCTTAGAAATAATCTATGTATCTGATTGTAGGGTCATTGTGTGTGTGGATGTACAGTGAAAATCGTTTAACACGAATTTGAGGGAACTAAAATAATTTTCGTGTTAATACATATGTAAAATATATACAGTCGGACCGCGCTTTAAAGAATTCATAGGGACCGAACATTTTGTTCATTAATTCGGGGTTATTCGTTATATCGGGGTGCAAAAAAATGTAATTTTTTGCTTTTAGAAATTAAACACTTTTTCAACAACTTAAAATAAATTATTACGAACCAATTAATTGGAAATTTTAAAAAAATACTGACTACTGATGTTTGAAAATCTTATTGTTTTCTGACTCGGAAAAAGTTCTTTTTTTCAACTTTATCCAGTGAAGAAAAGCTGCATCTTGCTTCATAAAGTATGTTTTCACAGTTTCCAAACAATGTAAAGAATTAGAGAAATGTAACAGATTTGATAAGAGCTTAATTATCAATTTCTGCATCAGAATCGCTATTCAGTGGCTCGAACAAATCAACAATTTCCTGAACTGAATTTGCACAGGTAGGCAATCTGTCATCAAATGTAACATTATTGAAAAACCTGAAAATATCCCCTGCGTTGTGGGATGAGAAAAGAAAGGAGTTCTCTGTCTTATTCAAAACTCACACAATAGGTTACTCATAATTCATTTGTACCTGTAAAGTCTAATTACGTTTTGCAACCTTTGCCCTCGAAATTGGCAAGTTTTAAAAAAGGTGTTGTTTTTTTGTTGTTGTTCAGGGCAAAACAGATGTTTTTTGAAAGAAAAAAAAATCCAATTTTTTTCTAACTCAATCTAATAAAAAAACGAAGAACAAAAATCAGCTGTTGAAAAAATGCGTTAATTTAAGGTTTATTATTCGTTAAATCGGGGGTTTTGCCTTCATTCTAATCGGGGGAAAAGAAAAATTCGTTAAATCGGGGTCCAACTGTATGTATTGTTTCTAATGGTAGATCAGAGAACAACTGTAGTAAGAAATGCATCCAATAAATTGTGAAACGGTGACTTAAAGAGATTTTTCATCTCCCAGATCATTCCTAAATGTTTTCCTGTCATAATCTCCTCGTTTTTGGTCTTAAGGCTCCATGTGGTTGATCTCAAGGGCAGGGCCGGGTTTTAACCTCATCGGTGCCCAAGACACTTCACATTGCGCGCCTCCTTCCACTATTTCCGGAGTACTCCCTCCTTCAGTTCTTACCTTACCAGTTTTGATTCGGGAGGGATTTCTCTTAACTTTTCCCTTTCTTTGTATTCTTATTGGAGAGTCCTTCCATTATCCACCACCTATGGACCCGCCATGGCAACTGGTAACCGGCAGCCGTAAAGAAAGAGAGCGACATGGTTGGGTCACTCTTGCTCATTTCTTACCTTTTAGGATCACGCGCCTCCCCTTTCCTTTCGTAAATAAGTACACTAAATTAATAAAATCGTCGGAAATTACAGTATAGAGTATACATTATTGTATGAACTTATTAATTATCAACTTTTTATCTTATTTATAAATATATATAATTCATCTTGTTAATTAACTTACTATCTTTTACTTTTAGACATCCTGACAGTTGAGTTACAAATAATGTAAGAGGCAAATTAAGGCAAAAAATTTCATATTTTAACCAACCTTTCAATCATTTACACATATTATAAACATTAATTTACAATCAACTTTTGTTTCCTTATTTATTATGAACGTAAATCTTTCTGTTTCTGAAAGCAATTTTTTCTGTAGCATCATTTGAATTAAGAATATTTTATTGCCCTTATTTTCTATTATTTTTTATGAAGGAAAATTCAGAGAATTTATAAAGTAAAGTGAATGTGATTCTAGACCGGGGATCGGTAGGCTTTCAAGAAAGAACCAGTTGTTAGTGAAACAAGGTATCGAAAGAATCAGACGCCTACTTTATATGCGTTTGCAAAAAGAAGGTCTCCCCATCCCAGTAACAGCCGCGTTAAAGAGTGTCATGCTCCAATTAATATCTTTTCTATCTATTTTTATTCTATAGCTCAATGCAAGTGCTATCAGTGTGAAAATATCAATGCTAGGAATTAAACTTTGAAGTTTCGTGAAAAAACTCTTCCATACCAGAACTACCTAAAGTACTATATTCTGGAATTTTATGTTTACACTAATAATTTAACTTTATAAATCTGTTCTTGCACAGAAAAATGTGTTTTTGGAGGATGTACTCAAGCAAAGGAAACAAGTATTGATGCATATTAATCAACATAAAAGAACTATAAAAAAGTCCATTAAAAAAATATATATTTAAGTATAGACGAAAGTGTCAAAATTATCTGAGGTAACACGGAAAATTTACAAAAAAAAAAAAAAAAAAAAAAATTCAGATTTCATTAAATTGAACATTATTTTCACTGGCTCCTTTGTAAAGGAAGGCAAATAATAAACATATGTTTTATCTTAATATGATAAAAATATTTGTACATTTTTTTAAGTCTCAAGGGAAAGTACAAAATAAATCAGAAGTAAAGTCATAATTACCGTTTGCTGTTTTAAAGGAATGAAGTAGAATTGAAGAAATTGCTGTTTAAAATTGCGTCAACTCTCTCTCTCTGAAAAAAAGTGATTTCCTGAAGGGTCATTTCAACTCTCTTTTTATTAGCCCTTAAGTAAGTCATAAAATAAGGAATGTGTTTTTGTTGGGGGACGTTGCAGGAACCACTAGAAGGAATGCTTTCCCATGGTGGTATTTTTAACCAATTAAATGAACTTTGCCTGTTTTAGGAATAATCCAAATTTTTTCCCTGATTTTCGAAAAACTTTGTTAACGGGAAACAATTTACTACACGAGTAGTTGTCTTAAGTCAGTCTAATGTTTAAATATAAAAGTAAATACAGAGAAATTTTTCGATGCATGTTTATAAAAGAAAAACATGAATTTTTTTTTTTTAGTTAACATATTTAATAATACAAAAGGGGAGAAAATCTCAAGAGCTGCAAACGTCTCTTAAAGCACAGAGTAAAAAGTAAACATGCACAAAATATTTAACAGCTTGGATTTATAAATCTTACTGACAAGATAATTTAATAACAAAACTAGTAAGCTGAGCATAAGCATAATTTTTTTATGGAGGGAGGATTAAATTTTTTTAACAGAAAAAAATATAAAATGCTCAGGCTTAATCTTTTATGCTAAAGATTAAAAATCTGCTGGTCTATGAGAGGGGTGTGGGGCGTGAGGGAATGAATCCTCCATCCTTGAGTATAGATATCCTGCTAGAATGTGTAAATGAATTCATGATACCAAAAGGGTGTCGTTGATTGTGATAAAGCAGTGCTTCAAACTTTCAATATTTGTGATCCAAATTTCAGTCATAATTTTCTATCTTGGTTCCTTTTACAATAATAACAATGTATTGAATGCAATTATAATGTACTTTGATGGTAAAACTACAATACAATACGACTTTCATTATAAACCGTACTAATTATCAAGATAAATATTTTGTATATAATTTTGTATATGACAAGCCCAGGGTGTCACTAGTATTTACTAAACGTGTTTTAGTTGAATATGAACAAATTATCAAATACTTTGTGCAATACTGGATACATTTGTAAGTAGTGTGTATTATATCAGTGTGTATGTGTGTGTTTAATTTTTTATTATATAAGAATGCATTTTACTTGGTAATTATTTTAAATTGTAAATTATTTTAAATTTTTTATTTTCGATTTTTCGCGATATGTTCGCCCCCTCCTAAGTAGGGTTATCTCACTCTCCTAGGGAGGCGCTCCCTACAGTTTCAGAAAGGCTGCACAAGATTTTATTTCAAGTTTTTAGAGCAATTTTAATAACAATATAGATGAAATAAAAATATGATTTGCTAAGAAAAGCTGCTACTCTCGTAATAATTTGGCTGATAGCAAAATGAAGATTTGATAATTTAGATATATAAAAATGAAAAGAGAATAATTGCATTTTATAATAAATACTTATGGTTGTACTTCTCCCAAGGTAAAGTCCAAGGTTGTTGTCTACAGCAAGCGATTGGCTCCTTTAACAGCTGTGCCAAAACCAATCTACTAATATGTCCAGCATACAAAATGACATTTTTGTAAGTTAAATTCGATTCCCGCGATAATGTGTTTCTGTAGAGTTAGAGAATACAGATCAATAACATGGATGTTTACATTTTTATTATATATTAATTTGCTTCATTCAAAGACATTTCAATAACATGAAAAATAAACTGCGTAAACTATGTAACTTGAAAAAAGAAAAAAAAAATCTAAATTATACACATATATTAAGCATTTTAAAGATATTTATTAAAAATAAAAATAGGTACATAAAACATAAGCATTTCCGTTTATTATAGTTTTACTAAAAAGATAAATAATGTAACGTTTGAAAAGAATAACGGTAGCGTTTTCTTGGTTAATTAAATATTGAATTTATTTACGTCACAACTATTGAATATTATTTACGGAATTATACATTGAAGTTATTAAACTTATTTAAAAGATTGTTAGAGTCTAACAATTTGTGAGAGGAGGAATCCCTTGGCCATCGCTCCCGGGTAAGTTCAGAGCATCTCTCCTTTTTTCTGAGTAAACTCCAGTCGTAAGTCGAAGCCGGCACACACGTTTTATTATTATTATTATTATTATATCTTCACCTTGATGTGTTATTGAGTTGACGATAATTTTAAGCCTTTCCTTCGTTATTACATGGTGTTAGGAAATAATCATAGTCTCAATTTAGTTCCCTTTTATTTGATGGTCTCCTCATTTGGACACTAGGTATCTAGTGGTCCCACAAGTTTTCCTTATTATTGAGATCAGGACTGTTGTTTCAGGACAACAATAATATTCAACAAGAAGTAATGGCATCAAACAAAAGAGTAGATTTGGACAACTAGAAAGAAATGTCAGATTGTTGTGTTACGAAAAAGTGGTCTTCCCTATGCCAAAATTGTAAGACAGTGGATGTGGTTCAGTGATTACATCTGGAGCCTGAAAGTTTTACTCGAAACATCAGAAGACAAATTCTGTAAAAATCTAAGCAGGAAAATGAGCACCACATTTGTTGGTGATAGAAAAATAAAAAGACTATGTCTCCAAGATAGAAGATTGTCATGAACGGCCATCAGAAGTGATTTGGTTGATTCTGGTGTTTATGTCAGTTGAAGAACAATAAGTAGAAGTTTAACATATATTATACTAAGTGGTAGAATTCCGCGTAAAAAAGCTTTATTTCAATTTACAGCAACGCAAAATGACTACAGTGGGCAAAGGAGCACATTAATTCGGCAAATGATCAGTGGGCAATGATATGGAACGCTCTGAAACTAGGTTATCTATATTCGGTAGAGATGGGCTAAGGTATGTGAAACTTATAAAACGAGAAGAGATACATCGTGATTGCACTCAGGCAGTTGTGAAAAATCACTTTAGTTTTGTTTAGTCATTCATGTCAGTAGATGGTACTGGTCGCCTTCTTGTCCTCGATGGGACACTGAATGCGAGAAAAAAAAACACGACACTAGCTCCTGAACTTCCCCATCAGAGATCTCTTTCCCAACAATGTTTCATTTTTTTTTCAGCAGCTGCTCCCGGCCACACAGCAAAATTATTGAAAGAGAGGCCTCGTACAAAGAGCACTGGATTATTTTCCTGGGCAGGAAACAGTTCTGACCTCACTCTTATCGAGAACTCGTGGCACCGCACGAAACATTTTGTCCGAATGAGGTCAAATAAAAGGGAACTAATCAGGATTATAATTGTTTCCAGGCATCATGTGATAACGAAGGAAGGGCTTAAAACTACTGTCAGTTCAATGAAACATCGAGGTGAAGCTGTAATAAAAAAATAAAAGTTATCCTACTAAGTTCTGATAACTCACTGCGCTATCATCAGTATGTAATACATATCAATAACTATTGTAGCTTATTTTTTTTTGTATCGCAAATATTTGGAATTTTTTTTTGTAATGAATTCAGTATTAAATTCTCTTTAAAATGATACATACGACTTTGCATTTTAAGAAACGTTTGATAACCAAGAATAGAAGACGGAAATATAAGTAAAACTAAATATTACTTCAGTTTAATTTAGCAGGCCCAGGGCCTTATTGATACTCAGGGGATCTTTTACATGCCACATAATCACTTCACACACACGTATACCTTCTATTTTCGCATCCAAAAAATCTATAGACTTCAGCCGGGATCGAACCCGCAACCTCAGGCTTACAAAGTGGCCACGCTACTTCTAAGCCACCGAGGTGAAAGCAAATAAAGAATATTTGGTAATATTCAATTAATAGGAGTGGTCTTGGCGAGAAATATTGCGTTTGCATTTGTCGTCACATACATCCAAATCTGGTGACTAAAATAGATGTTTCGTTATAAGTCCTGTAGAATCTAGGACGATTATTTGAAGTGATAATACTATAATTTTTTAGTTTTTACACTGTGTGTGTGTAAAGACAGTACGAGGTAGCAAAATTGTGATTAAAAATTTTACAGCGACTGTGCGTTTCGCTTTCCTTATGCAATAATATGATTTGAATTACTGTGTTTAAAATTTATGTGATGAATATGTGGTACTGTGGGTTTGTGAGTGCTTGCTGATTGGTTACTGTTAGAAGAAATTCAACTGCAAATGTTTAAGAGTTCCGAAGTGAATCTGAAAAACGCACATTCACGAATCATTTTATAAATCTCCTGGACACTATGCAACTTCAGCATAAAAATAAATAAGTATTTGGAATGAAATGGGCAAACACTTCAGAAAGCAAAATAATAAACATCAACTTACCGTTCTACAAAACAATTTTATTTGAGAAAATATCCCCTGAGAGTTGTCCATGTGTGTGTTATATATTTCTCTAAAATTACTACCAGTGTGAATTATCTTTTATGTATGGGGACCAGTTTCTGTAGTTCAAAAGTTATGTGATTAAATTCTATTTTTTCCAGAAAGTATTTCCATTCCATTTTGCATGATTTTCTTAGCTCGAATGTGCAAATTACTGGATCATGAAGTATTGTGTTGGTGAGGTAAATTCATTCTACTTTTGCGTTCTGTAATGCTCTTTTATACGAATCGCTTCTTAATTTTTAGAATTTATTTTAGAATTTTTTATCAGAAACTATGGGCAAAGCTTATTTTTACTGTGTATGTCAGGAATATCACCACTTTTTTCAAAACGATTAAAGGTATTTGTTTGCATTAAACCTTTTTGCCCACTTCTTACTTTTCCATAAATAAGAATAGTTTTATTTATTTCTTTATAATGCTTCGGCATTTTTCCTTCGTGTTGAAATAACTTATGTATAGATGCATTTCAAATTTGTTTAAATTTTGATTTATGAGTGAGATTTTTATTAATGTTTCTCTATAAGGCAATAGAGGGCTACTGCCGACGGACCTTGTAATTTTGTTCCTCGATCAAGTGACGAGGACGAGATCTGTGCTAGCTCCTCCTTTTCCAAACCACCACATCTTTCTAGTTGGAGGACTTTAAACCATGACAGATTTAATGTGCCTTAGCCTCCTCTACACGGCGGGTCTTTAATGACATCAGATTCAAAACCACAACACGCCAGCAACGAGTTCTTGACCATAGCCATTAAGGTTCCGTAGCCACGAAATTTTGATTACTAGCAGAACCGAAATGTTTTTATCGGATCATTTTTCCTTTTTTGAATCGTAATCCAAAACTTTAAGCTGTACAATTAGCCTTGGAAACGTTAGCTTATTTTCGAAATTTTGACTTTAATTACTCTAGTCTGTCCATGTATTTCTAAATATTTAATAGTATTTTATTACCCTATAGTCTTATTGTTAAGTTATTAAAACTTCACTTCTAAAGAAACTAAAGTTACTTCGATTGGTCGACAGTAGGTATCTAACACAGTATAATTACAACTATGTCTTTCAGATTTGTAAGTTGTATATTAAAACTTTTACACAAAATGAATATTTTAAATGAATGTTATATACGAAATGATGCGTAAAAGCTGGAAATAGGTACTAAAATGTAGAAATTTTTCACATATTAGTTGAATCTATATCTCCGCAAAAGAAAAAATAACTTTAAAGAATAATTTATATAACATTTAATATGCTATATATATGAATTGTGAGCTATTAAACTAACCGTAATCGAATATTCTGAGAATTTAAGCATTGAGAAATGCTTAGATTCTTTATACTGCTTCGGGAAGTAAGTAGAGATCACGAATTGTGCTAGCAATTATAATAGAAAAAAGGAAATTAGACTTTTGATAAAGTAAGCTTTATTATTGTACTTTTTACATGCATTTTTCATGTGATTTTCCTTGTCATTTTAAAAAATATATTAATAAATGTACAACACATAAAGATAAAATATCTGTGCACTTTGCTCTGCACGTCAACCTTGAAAACAGAATGAGAAACAAAAATTTAATCACATTGTTTTACTATTGTCACACAATTTTTATTCAATTTTAATCTATCAACAATTTTAAAAAAAATAGAAAATAACCAAACTTTAAATTAAGTGGAAATTAATGTATACAAAATTGGGAAAGAAAATATCAAAATAACTCTCTAGAAATGAATTTATTTAAATATTTTAAGGGGCTACTAGTGTTTTGTTCTTTGTTGAAACATACATTGCATTTAGTTACTCCAACTTATACTGTTATAATTTTTATCAAATGTTTCTAGATATATTAGTAAAACACTTTTCATATATCTATGTAAACTATTAGTAGCAAAAAAATTATACTGATTATACAGATTTAAATTTCGTTATCATTCATAGGTAGGAACTTAAATCATATATTGATAATAATTCACAGAAATTTTGGAGACTCATCCATGCAAAAGATTTATAATAATCTATTCACATTCCTGAAATTTGTGCACAAAACCAAATTACAGAACTTTTTATTTTAGTATTTTATTCTAATATTGCAACAAAATGATGACTGAGTTTCTATTCATAGATTAATAAATGACTTTTAAACACGCAATATAATGTACGTATGAAATGTCCTCTTTATACATTTATATTCGTGTAAATCTCTTGTAATAGTAATGTTTTGAATGTTTAATAAGAAAAGGGGGGGAAGCGAAATAAGTTTAAAAATAAATATTTCATTCAATTATTTTACAGTAATCACTTTATTCTAAATATTGAAAGATTTTTTCAAAGCAGGTTTGAAAATTATAATACTCATTTGTATTTTTTGAAAGAAAAAAAAATTGATAATTTATTTTAAAAATATTGTATTTTTAACAATGTTCCTTCGATCGCTCAGTTGGTTTGCTTGCCTAGAAATAAAAAAAAATGAATCTGTTTACAACAAAGAATATAGAGTACACTAAATACTAAGTATTATTTTAAGATATATAAAAAATTGAAAAGAGAACACAAATATAGTAGTTAATTAATAGTAAGTAGAAAATAAAATGTGAATCATTTAAATCTCTTAAAAGAAAATATTAAGAATATATGTTTGTGTTGGTGAATAATTATTTGTATTATTTTCAACTGGAGTTTTTGTTTAAGAACAGTATTTGCCTGCATACGTTACAAACGCCCCATAGGTTGTTTTTAATTCTTATTTTCACCACACATCTTTCAAGATAAACATAAAGATACTTTAAATATAAAGATGAAACATTAAAAAAACACAAAGGGAAAAATTAAAGCAAAAATATTAAGTCAAATACATTTGCAATAATAATTTTTACTATTTTGCATTTGTGCTAACATTGAAATAAAGACACTCGTTTATGATATCAAAATTGATGTTTTCTGCTTGTTTATTTTTATAAAACTTATAACATGTACTCATTTTTCTAAATACTATGTGATAAGATATTATAATTAAAGGGTGCATACCGTATAAAAACCACCATGAGGATGTCTGCATGGGAACATTTACACTAGAAAAGACATAATGTAAATTATTCATTTTAAATAAATCACAGATATTTATATAAATGTAATAAATACACATATTAAGAGGATGTTTCATATAAAACCTTGTTAATTACTGTTACATTTTTTTTTTTGAAAAAAAAGTTGTTGTAGTGTCTGACTACTGTTTGGCGGTAGATTCTTTAGGAGTTGGCGACGTTCCCACACCTGTGGGGGTGAGTGGTTGCTGTGTTTTCAGGGAAAAAAGGGGGTCAGGGAAAAAATCCCCTTTTGTTTTTTTGGAAGGGGAAGCGCTGAATTGCTTTTTGGGCCGGGGGGGAGTAATATTAACGTCGCTTTTTCCTACACGAGGGCGGCGAGGGTTCGTAATTTTGAACCATGGTCAAGTGACGTGGACGACACCCGAATACCCCCCTCCTTACTACTACACCACACCAACGGGAGGACGTTTGAGCTTTCGACAGATTTAACGAGCATCGCCTCCCTACACGGCGAGTCCTTAGTGGGCTCGAATTCGTGACAAGACCAGCCACGATCCGATACCTTGACCACTCGTCTACCGCGGCATTGATTTGGGCCGAAGGAAATTTTCCTTAGGTGAGAGATCGACCACAGGGCGTGGTCTGGCGTAATAAGGAGAGATAGTCTCTTGCGACTGTTTTTACACGGAGAGATTTATTAGATAATTGTGCTTAACCAAGATAAATTATTTGCAGTAGTTGATTATATGGAGAAGTATTTAAGAAAGTAATAAAGTTATTACAGTTGTATTATCATGTGTTTTAAATTATTCAGGTAAACGGTTTTGTGTGTGGGTAAATATAAATATATTTCTATATTCAAAATTTTTAAGTGAAACCTTACCGTTTTAAAATCAAAAACCTTGAAAATACTTTTATTTTACTTAGCTGAGTCTATAGATCTTTTTTTTAAAGTTTTTGTATTTAAAAGGGAGTGTATGAATTTTTTTTCAGAGAAATTGAAAACTAAATAATAAAATAAAGAAAATATTAGATAATGTTATTAAAGAAATAATTCTTTGATGCATCTATAATGGTTAGTTGTTTTCTGTTTTTTTATACCTGAAATCCATCAAAAGTGAATTCATTGCCCAACTTGTTAAATGACTGATTATAGATAGATTTTTGAAATGCATTTAAAATTATTTTCAAAAGTTGTACTGTCCAATATTCAGTTTTTATCACTTATTTTAAAAACATTTCAAAAAAAGAAATAATATGTATTTTTAATTTACTCATTATATATATATATATGGGGTTGTGTGTGTATATAAAGTAACTGCCTAATTAACTAAAAACTTTTTTAACACAATTCAAGTGAATTTCTGAACATTATTGAGCAAAATTTCCAAAATAATGTGTAACTGCGATTATATCATGAAAGAGTTAGCTTCAAAAAATTTACTACAATGGAATATAATTACACTTACGTGCTCCAAGGACTTCTGCAAAAGTAATATAAATATAAATACGACTTTACTTGCATATGAGCAGTTTAGAGATAAAAAGGTGGTGCGTTAGTTTTATATTAAGTTCTCATAATCTTATTTCTTCGCTTTAATTATTTAAATTAAATTTACAATATTTAGATGTCTAATACTTCATAATATATATATTACTATGGTACAGGTTATAAATTTCAATTTCAAACATTAAATTCAGTTGAATTGATTGATTATTCAACAGAATTAATTATCAGTGATGACTTAATTATCTATTTGTAATGTAATTATATCCTCAAATCTTTAATTATACTACAAATAAATGATAAACATTATTTTAAAGAAATTTTATGATTAAATTTAAGGCTTGACTGGTTTTGACAATATCGTATAATTAAATGATATGCAGTAGAACTTGTTTTGTCGCGGTCCTCTTTTATGCGATTTTTTAGTGCGATATTTTTTTTTAATGTTGGATATGAATTTCAACGGTTTTGGTGCCACTGTAATGTTTTCCATCAATGTACACATATGCACTTTGATACTTTCATGCTGATTTGTTTTAAACTATCTCCCCACAATGCACGTTTATTGCTTTTTCAACGCACAGGCAACACGCTCTTGATTGAATACGAAACTGTCACTAATAGTGACATTATCAATAATTGATAAATTATGAGGATGGATAAGATGTACTGGATTCTTTGAGAGGGGATGAAATATATGCTGGGATTCAGCTTTCTAACAAATCGGTAAAATATTTTCTTAAAATAGATACCATTCCGAAAGGAGTTAGAAATTCCAAAAAGATCTTTCAAGCAATTGATCAACCGACTGCCGTCACAAAAACTTACCATTTACTTTAAAGTACCAAAAAATAAATTAATAGAAATTGTATCTTCAAGTGACGAAAGCTATTTTGAACTAAATCGTCACAGAAAGATGCACGCTTCGGATTGCGACGAGTAGCAATGAATTAAGTATGATCATTTTGAAAATTTTTCCATTCTTACAATGAGAAATAAAATGTTTTTAAATATTTTCCATGTGGAACTTAATTATTTATTTTGTTTTGAAGTACTTTATCATAAATTTCATAAATAATTAACGTATTTTCCACGTGCGACTGTTTTTTATGCGGTGGATAGGGACAGAAAACAAAAAAAAAATTCTGTAGTATGCCTACAAAGTTGTTTGTTATATGTAAGTATTTATGAAATTTTCGAAAATTATTTTCGTGCGGTTTCTTTTCATGTGATTCCTACCTACCGCACAAAAACAGGTTTTACTGTAACTGTGCCTTTTTTAAAGAAGCACTACTCATCAAAGATGTTTCGGTCGTTACATTTGCAATGAAAATGATAACCCACATGTATGATTTAAAATTTTTATTGACTCCCTTTTTAATTTCGTATTACAATCAAACCTCATTACAATGAACCAGGGCTTTAGCGAACTCTTGGTTACAGTGAACTCATTCACTGGTCTGTTATGCACACAACTGAACTCTATTATTGCACAGAGGTTTCACATTCATTAACTTTCATATTCAATAATCTTTTCCCACTAATCCTGTTTCTTAAACGTATTGCAATTACTCATTTTGTAAAAATACCTTGGTATAAGAGTCTCTCAGCTATACATACAGGGGGATTCACTACCAATCCAACAAACTAGCATTGTGTGTAGGAGGTACAAAGACCCGGAATCACATAGGAATGTAAGGTCACAAATGCTATAATTACGATCTATGGCGAAAAGAAGCAGAAAAGAGGAACAGAAACAGCAACACATTAATGGACAGAAAATATTTTACTGAAAGGTTGTACTACAACAGGTGTTCAAAATTACGACCAGAAGTGGTCTGGCAGGCCTGACAGCGGAACTTTATGTAATTCCTTACGTTCTGGAAGATTACTCCGGACAGTCTTGCAGCAGATGGCGCTGGACGAAAAGTTTCGTGAAAATATATTCAGCTGGAAGTCATCATTTGCGATCCATTTCGAGGTAGTAGGATGAACTCGTATACAAACGAAGAACTAATCGACATACTGATCGTGTCTAGAGCTGCGGATAGTAATAGGAACTCCACTCAGCGGTTGTACCTGAAACATTGTCCGAACAGGCGTATTCCACATCACACGACTTTTGCAAATATGAACAGAAGGTGACGTGAGTCTGGTTCTGGTCTCAAGAAGAGTTTTGTTTTGAGACACTCGTTCCTTCAGTTGAAGATCTCATCACTCAAATATCTATAGCTGCCGGTAGATAACGTGATATGCAAAGAATCTTTGAGAACGTAAGGAATTACATGCAGTGCAACTGTCAGGCCATCCAGATGACTTCTGGTCATAATTTCAAACAATGCTGTAGTACAATCATCCAACAAAATGTTTTGTGTCCTTTTTGTGTTGTTGTTTCTGTTTTTCCCATCTGCTTCTTTGCACCATAGCTGTCAACTAAGGCAGTGATCCGCAACCCCCGGTCCGCGGACCGATACCGGTCCGTGGATCAAATGGTGCCGGGCCGCCTAAATAATATTAAACTATTGCCATTTTATTTAAAGTGGTGCATTTCTCTCGGATTTGCGCAACTTTCAACAGAAATCACTTTATATTCCACGTTAAACCACTTTTATTCATTTTTGGTGTAACTATATTTTTTTCTGAAGGCATATTTAAATGTAACTAAATTAAAATTGTTCAATCAAAACAATGTAAAATATAAACAGTCAACGTGTCCCACCCTCAGCGGGCAGCGGTAAAATTATCAAACGTTGACCGGTCCGCAGCAATAAAAGGTTGCGGAGCACTGAACTAAGGCCTATTCTCAGATACAGCTGAAACCCACCAGTTTAGCTCCTCCCACTTTCTCCTTCCACATCCACCAATCAGGAAACGCCGTTTCAATAAAGGCTCTACAACATCAGAGCCCAAATACACTAGTAAGGGACGGAGGAACGCTTTGCTTTCCAGCTCCCAATGATGTCCAGCGTCGTCGTGAACTAAGGCCTTTTCGACCCTGAGTTCCGATGTGATTCCGAGTCATCTCTGTATCCCTTACACACCCTGAAAGTTTGTCGATCTAGTAGTGAATCACCCTGTATATGATAAATATTATTATTGTAGAATCATTATTATTTTTTATAAAAGGAAAATGTTTATGAAATTTATTACTCTTTCTTCATTTTCCCCTTAAAATTACATTTAACAACTTTTTTCTTGAAATAATATTATTAAAACAATTTTATACGTACATTCTAATTCAATTGACACTAAATAATATAGAAATTATTCATTTATGCTCTTTGTGAAAATCCCAGTTCCGAATGTTGTCATTCACCGTAACATAAGATGGGAAAGAATTTCGAAATATAATAAAATGAATTTCTTTGTTATGAAAAGGATCAATTAACAAATTTCGAGGTCTATTTAATTTGGGCTGTGGGGTATATATATATATATATATATTTCTATACCCAAGATACATCTGAGTTTTTAAAGTTATTATTATTATTATCAAAAAAGTTATCTGCTATTTTTCTAATCATGTCTTACAGTAAATATTTTATTCGTTGTTTTGAGATAGAATCTCTCTGATGCACCAAGAAACGTTTATTATTTATCCATCTTGCTGCATGAACCTGCGTTACACAGACTTTATCAAACGTATAACTTTTATCACTTGGAAATATCCCTTCCCCTAGCATCAGCACTTCCTGGTGTGTGTGATTTCTATATTAATGTCATTAAAATTCCATTCAAAATGTCTTCCACGTCTTCCACGTGTTTCTTTTCTCTCCACTTATTCCGGAGTTGCACGGGTTTTTTCCGAGTGTATAACTTTATCCCCATAGAAATTTCCCTTTCCCTCTCGACGCCAGCCTTTTATATTATTATATGTTGTGATCCAATGAGTAAACTAATACTTGTTTCTGCCACGAGACCCCATACTGGAAGGTCAGAACCGCTCTGAGAATCAAAATACATATAAAAATCTTACTTTCTCAACTTAATGCAGATTTTCTTCAAATTATGGAATATAAACTACATTCAGATTTTTTAAACTGGTTTTTTATATGTATGATGTTTAAAAAGTGGAGCTTTATCTAATATGACATCAATGTATGTGATATTTTGAAATCAGCAATATATTGTTAAGACAAATTTTTAGAATTTTAGTCTGTTTTCGACAAGAAGACATCTTAGGGTTTCGAAATATTGAGCGCAGCCTTCGATTTATTTAACCACTCTTCATGGAGAGCTAAATGTCAGTACTAACGACCGTACTAAGTACGATGTCAGTAGGTTATTTTGCGTGCATTTTATGTTGGGTAAGTTGTATGCGTACGTGCAGATAACGAAAAATCTGATTGAGGAAATACATTATTATGCAAGTTAAATAAAAAAAGGTCCAGGAATGTGACCCTGAGGGACTCTAGCTTGAATATATTTTAGGTAAGAAAATATACTATTAATTTTGATTGAAAAATTTCAAAGTCGAAAGTTTGGAATAATTAAAGGAGTTCATTCATTTTTAACAAAGTTGAGTCATTTTTTTAAAAAAAATCATTAAAATTTAAAATTAGTTTTACGATACTAATTCTGTATTCTATTATTAATTATGGATAGAGTGAATAAAGAAAAAAAATTCCCTCCTCATAAAATTAAAATAAAACGAAATATTTAAAATGTTTTCAAATATAATTTTTGATAACTAAATTAAAAATGATTATTCTATAAAATGCTTATTTACATTAATATATTAAAAGTACTTACGTCCAACAGCATTTTCAACTATGTTCATAAAAAAGAAAAAGGTAACATTTTATAAATTTAGTTTCTAAAATATGTAGTTGTTTGATGTGTTTATTATTTTCAAAAGAATTATCAAATTATTTTTCTTTTAACATATAACTATTTCTTAATTATTGGTTCATATCTTTTAAATAATAAACTAAATTTTCACAAACAAATACAAAGAAGAGAGCATTTAAGTATTAGTTTGACAAGAAAACAATTATCTCTTACTCGTTGATTAACATTAGCCATTAAATTGTAACATATGTGTTGCAGTTTGCATCTTTAAAATTAGTAACTTTAAGCTGTGAATTAATTTGTTGTTTCTATGAATACAACAATATTTAGTACGAAAAACAAAATGAACTGCTCTTCGTACACTGCGTGCGATTTCGCTAGAAGCTAAATTAGAATAATATAAGCTATACTTTTTTGATGCTCAATCAGTCCAAGCAAAAAGGGAGAGAAAATTTGCTCTTATTTGACTGAAGGTGTTACAAAGTAGGTTATTATTTCTGTTTTAAGATCTTTAATCCATTTAAGAATGAAATCCATAGGATTGTTTTTAAATAATTGTGTATGCAGATATTGTGGTAATTTGATAAGTCGGATTAATTAATCTTAATTTATAATTAAGATATAACACATACTTAACTGCTTGGGAAATTACATCACGAACAAATCATTCACATTTACCCCTTGCGTACGAGACACTGCGCTCTTTCTAGTATCCACAGAAATCCCAGATTTCAGGAAATACTGACGTTGACGTTATGACGCACATTTCATTTTTCCTTTTGACGCTGACTGAAGCACACATTCTTTCATGTTTTGTTTCGCTTTTTTAAAGTCTGTTTAACTATGTTTTTTGTTAATTTTTACTTTTTCTTGCCAATATGGCATCATCATCGGATTTCAACGAAAGTGATACTGAATGAGAATAATTGCTGGAAACCGATGAATACAACCGTGACTCTGATATAGATTTATCTATTGGTGATGAAGAAGATGAAGAAATGAAACAAAAATGACAATATACTTATGTAATGCATGTGGAACAGCTTTTTGTTTCAGAGAACACTTTGAGTAATTTCACAAAGATTTTCAACTTTAATTTTGATTTTTTGATTTTTTCAAATATTTGTAATTTTATACAATCTAAGTAAAATAAAATTGACCTTATAACGTTTCCTGTGTAGGTTACACTGGTTGTACACTTAAATAAGCCATGTGTCCACATAAGGTTACAATGGGATTTTGCCCTAAACATAGCATGTATCCGTTATTGGCTGCATGGTACTCAAGGGATTAAGCGAGATTTATAGGAAATGTAAAAAAGATTAAGATAGGCGAATTATTGCAATTGCAAAGTGATCCGCAAATAGGTGAGCACTGCACAGATGTTGGAAAGGCACATTATTATTTGTCTCTTGGAGGGTACTATTTGTATCCCGATATTGCTACTCACACGAGGCTGTATGCCACAATAATGAGGTTTACATGGAGTTCAACATTGGAAAGTCGAGCCATATAATACCATGTTACCCCAGAAAGACAGATATTTTATCCTTATGGTGGTGACAAACAAAACAGTGGAGCTTGCCAACAGATGTGACATTACCTGCTCCCATACTTCTTCGAAGCCTTTTTCCCCCTAGCCTATGTACAAGTATTCCTCTGTGTAAAATTCCCTGGATCCTGAACCATTATAACTCTGGATACCATAGGCACATCAATGAAGTTACTGGAATGCCGATTATTAGCAAATCATCTTCTAAGGCAAGTGTCACCACAATCTGCATTTTAATTATACGTGCGATTTCGTTGGAAGCTACAGGGAGGAGCTTCTTTGCCCCAAAGTGCATTATTAACTTTGTACTAGAGGAGGACTGTCTACATGATATAGGGCAATATTGGATATCATATGTGTTCCCACCTACTCCAATTTGTGGAGATTGGACATCGCGTGCTACATCAGAGAAATCGAGCCCAAGGCTTTCCTGCAGTTCTTTATAGAAACTGCATTTTAGCAATGTTCGTCCACATGATGTTTGTAATATACAGACCTTCTTTAGTGTATGACTTCCTGCATGGTTTGCAGGTTTCTGCAGATATATCACCTATAGATCATGTCTGAGATTATATCAAACAGCAACTGGTTTGTACTACTCGTCGAGTAGGAACTACGACTGAAATTTGTCATCAGAGACCATTTTGATAAACATTTCTCAGTATATCATTCAAAACTGATATGATTAATTACCAGGATGTGTACACGCTCTGTAGCTGCGCATTGAAGTTGTATCAAATACTTATTTTAGTTTTATTGCCCTGTAAAAATTTGATTGCTTACCTAAGTAACTATATATAATATAAAGAGGATCAAATTTTATTTAATTCTTCAGATTCCCTTTTTACTGTTAACATTACTATTCTCTTTACTTTTAACAAACAATACAGTAGCATATTTTGGATTAAAATATTCTGCTTGAAATTTTTAAAATGTTTAATTAAATACAACACTCTTACCTCCATTTACAGCATCTATTTAAAAGAGGAAGATAGTTTTTTTTTCATTATTATAATATCCAGCATTACAAATTATTTTATTCAAATGAATTGAATATTATTTTTATATATAACAGAGGCTAAAATTAATTCATAATATAACCATTTACCTAATCAAAGTATGACATTTTTGCATTTTAAGGGATTAACAATTTAGTTTTTACAAATCAAATAAGTGAACATAAACGAAAAGAAAATATTTTTAGTTTTTCAAAATACTTAAATTATCTGCTTACATGTTCAAAGTACATGTATCTTTTACATTATGACAAACTTCAAACTTATCTCATACGACTATTTTCATCTCTCTTGAGTATCAAAATTTATGTATCAACAATAAATAGCTCCAAATCATCTTTCTCACATTTAAAGTAATTCATTTCAGTATCCTCTGTAACATTATTATATTTTATAAAAATTTAGTTAATGATAGACCATAAAAGTTAAATACTTTATTAGATTTTTATAAACTAAAACATAAAAATGCATATTGAATGAAAGAATTCCATTAAATTTATATACAATAATCCTTGTATTTGTATGTATTTCTATAATTCGATTTCACTAGAAAATTCTAAATATTACCGTAAAGGTTTTTACGTGTGTGTGCAAGTGAAATGATAGGTTTAGATATTCTTAGCTATTTTTCCATTTGAATTCTAGTTAGCTTATCCGCATTGGCCTGATGAATATTTTACTGCGGCAAAGAAATTCGTGAAATCAATAAATAATGATATCGAAAAGAGATTTATTTGAACTTTATAGTTAGTGTTAAATATTATACTTTGGCACTCTGTTTTTTGGAGCCAACTGCTAGCGCATATTCAGAAACCATAATATTTCCTTTAAGAATAAGTATTTTTTTCTTTCCTTTTTAAAATTCAGCAAAAGTATTTAAAATTATATGAACCATGAGGGAATGTTAACAGGGATGAAAAAACCTATAGCTATGAGCAAAACGGAAGGTTAAAAAATTGTAACATCTTTGTTTTGAAACAATATAATGCTGTTCGTTAATTTGGTTTCTTAAAGGAAAAACGAGTTAAATAACAAAAATCAGTATGTTTTGTAAATTTTAAAACGGTATAAACAAAATATCAAAATTCTATTTACCTCCAGCAATAGATATAGCTGAAAAATTTTAAAGAAAAACAGGATTAAAATTTACAAATTTATTGCACAGCATGCATTCAGTTTTAAAATAAAATATTTTACTTTTATTTTTAAGTGAATTTTTACAATAGATACTGAGCAAAACAACTTAACAATATTCCCAATTTTAAGCACAAAATTGACATTGCCGTTAATATTCCTAAATCGTTTTAAAAGATCATGAAAAAAACGGTGAAGTCTTTTAACCAAGAATATCTCATTTCTAATAAAGGGAGCTTAACAAAGAAATTTTTTCCAACCATTAATAAGAGACTGTCATGCCATCATTTTTATACTAATTACAAAATAACGCAATTTCTCACTGGTCATGGTAACTTTAAAAGCTACTTGAACAAATTTAATTTAGTTCCTTCATCTTCCTGTGACTGTAATATTGGTGGAGAGGAAAATGTAGAACATGTAATCCTTCTGTGTTCCAAGTATACCAGAGAGAGAAAGATTATAAGACTGGCTTTCAAGAGATTTAATATAAGTTGGTCTCCGAAATTTCCCCAACTTCTTTCCACTAGAGTTGCTTTTAAAAGTTTCTGTGAACTTTTTATAAATACTTGTAATTCTTCTTAACCTCAAATTTTTTGTTTCTTTCTTTCCTTTGTAATGTGGATTAATACTTACTTCTGTGAGCCCCGTGTGATACTTAGTGGTGCACGGGGATTTTATATTTGTTTTCAATAAAAAAAATATTCCAATTTTTAATTAATCATACATTGACTATTAATTTTAAGTGTCAGCTAAAGTTATATTGTTTTTACGGTTTGTCTCCTTATTACCATTGAGAGATTCGTTATATCTTATCATTATCTTATCGATATCATTAGCTAACTACTTCACAATATACATTTTCAATGTTAACTTATCAGTTCTATCATACATAAAATGCATTCTTGAATATAAATTAAGATTTTTTTTCAATGGAGGATCAACTCATAGCTACATTATATTCCTGTGTAGCAACCAATCTGTTACGTTTAGTACTATGTTTTTAAATCTGATTGATTATACAATTTCGAGATGGACGTTTGGAATGTTTTCTTAGTGAAATCTAAATGAGAAATTTTAAGAATCTGTAAAATACATGAATGAAGTTATTTTTTTTTTTTGGACTAAATTTCCTTCAATGTAAGAAAAATACCATTCTGAAACAAATGAAAGTAAAAAAAGAGTGTCTAATAATGCTATTTAAATATAATGAAATAATTATCTTTAGATTATGGAAAGTAAAAAGACGTTCAGAAGTCAGAAGATTTGTAAAAAGGGATTTTAATCAAATTTTAAAAACTGTTGTTATTTGCTAGGGTACTAGAATATTTTTTTTCCTCAGTGATAAAAGCGCTGCAATATTAAATCTTTAAATACGGACAAACAAATTCGAGGGAATAAATGAAGAATATTAAAAAGAATATGATTCTTAATTAACTAAAAGAAAGAAATGTTTACCCAATTATATAAAAAAGTTGCTATTTTATATAAATTTAGAATTTCTTACCAGCTTTACCAGCCTCTGTAATAATCAAATGAACATTTTATTTAAAAATATATTGCATATAGAAGATATCAATTTTAAATAAAAACTTTTTTACTTAAATATTTTACTTGGGAGAAGCTGTTATATTTTACTTAATAGAAACAATTAAATAAATTTTCATTGTTTAATTAAATTGCTAATGAACCAAAATGTATCACCTCAAAGGGCAAAAGGTATCAAATACACTCACTTCCAAAAGTTAAGCACAAAAATGTAAAATGCAAAAGAATAAAAAAATACTGCTTTGATTGACACAAAATTTGGCAGTAAAGTAGCATATATATTTATAAATAAAACAAAATCAATAATTATATACAGAAATGAAAACAATATTAAATTTTTGTAAGTTATCAGATAATGTCATACTGGAGACTTAAACAGAATTATGTATAAAGTGAAAATAAACAGCATAAAATGAAAAAAAGGACAATAATAGGGTATGTGATACCCCTCATCTGTATGCAAAGCTTACATCTTCTGACCATGCTTTCAATTAGGTGGTCGATCACCGTAGAACTAAGCAATCACCATTCTTCTTGTAGAGCAGTTTCCAGCTCAATAAGAGTGGCTGGAGGTGGGAAACGTGAGGCAGAGAGCATCCCAAAGATTTTCAATGGGATTAAGGTAAGGTGAATATGCTGGCCACGCCATACGCGCATTCCTTTCACTCTCCAGGTAGTCATCGACGATGTCAGCTCTATGTGGACGTGCGTTATCGTCCATTAAAACAAAAGTAGGGCCAACTGCTGCAGCGTACAATCTCACAATGGGTTCTAGGACTTCATCTCAATACCGGACAGCGTCACAGAACCCCGTTTAAAGATGTGCAGGTCGGTGCGGTATCCTAATGAAATCCCTGCCCACACCATAATGCTTCCTCCTCGGAATGCGTGATGTTCGGTGATATTTTGGGATGATTGCGTGTTCCTTGTTTACGCCATATGCTTATACGCTTGTCAACTGGCTCCAGAGCAAATCTTGACTCATCAGTAAACATGACATTGTCCCAGTAAGACACAGTCCAATTGCCATGTTCCCGGCACCACTTTAATGATGCCCCACTTGATTGGACGGATAGAGGAACACAAACTCGATGTACCCGGGCATACAGTCCATTCATATGTAATCTTCGGCTTACAGTAGCTACAGATATAGCTTTACCAATGGACGCTGTAACCATAGATGCACACGTGTGAGGTAGCTTTTGCGATTCCGTTACACAATAGAATAATCGATCTTCCGCGAGGGTTGTAACCCTTGGGGCCCCCTAGGCCTCGGACAACTATCTGTGTGGTTTAGAATTGTTTCCATAAACGTGAAATTACAGAATGATGAACGTCGAAGAAAAAAGCAACATCTGTGATCGATTGTCCTGCTTCAATGCACTCCACAGCATGCTAGCGCTCAGAATCTTCCATTCGTTTTCTGGAAGTCATAGAAACACGTATGTCTTGAAAACAAATTGTACGAAAATTTTAAACACCCTCTATCAGCACTTACAATCAACTTCTGTAACCCTTCATAAAGCTGGCTTCTTATAAGACTGCCCTTTTTGTATATTTCTTGACATAAAAGCACGATTGGCTGTTACCTAACATATTTGCATACTTCCATCTACCTCTGCAGCGAATTGCATCCTCTTCAATTCTGATTGGCTTCCGGAAATTAGCATTTTCCTCTCCGTGCTTAACTTTTGGAAGTGAGTGTATAAAGTAATTGAACAAATAACACAAAGTAACATACCCAGATAAAATGATTGAAAAGAAACAGCTTGCTTTTACTTGTGGAACATTAAGAAATTAATATATTTGTAACTGAAATGGATTCCAAAAACTACCATCTTTATTAAATCTTTATTAAAAAAAATGAAACTTCGTGTGTTTTTCGTATATTTCAATCATATAACTTACACATATTGCTAACTTTCATCTGACATTGAAGTGAATGATATATACTCTAACAATCCATTGACAATACATCTTGAACACGGGCAAGACACAGTAATAAAACCTGGTGTGAAGTAACGAATTATTGAGAGCTATTTACAACGTGCAGTATTGCATTGTCCTATAAGAACCTTGGAAGCGTACCATCCTTAAAACTAAGGAATGACACTCGCTTAGTGACTATTAAATATATCGTAAATGCTTATTAGAGGAATGATGGAGCATTCCAATAACACCCCAAACATAGCAATAGGTTAAGGATTGGCATGGCGATGCATAATGCAAAACTCTTGAAATCTGACTCGTAGTGCAACAGACAATACCGCGTCATTTGCCTATGTTAGTAATCAAAGGTAATTACAAAAATGGGCAATTGAATTATTCTCAACTGCAGATGATTTTGAATGGTACGGCAGATACAAATTTTTACTTAAGAGACCAAATTCTTGCTACTAGGTTCTTGATATTACAGTGGTATCTATCATTTTTTGGTGAATTGAAAACCTGCCCTCGCACTCAGTAGTGAGATGAGGCTGGCACAAACTTATTCATTGGGCGATCTGTCTCCCCTGCACCCCTCCTGCATCCATCTATTCTATATTCTAATCAATATGATTTGATTCCGTCCGAAGTTAACGCCGGTTTGTATAACGGATAATTCTTCATCAGTTTCTATAACGGACTCCACAACAATAGTTCTTTTTAGATCAAATTCAGAAACATGCTTGACTGTGACTTTCTTCTTCGATGGAGGACATAGTAGCTTTTCCTCGTAGAAAAAAAACAGGAAACCTATTTTAGTGCTTAAATGCCATCTACTATTCTCCTTTTTATAGAAATTTTTGATATTACTACTATCGATTTCCATGCGCATTGCAATGCTGAACATTTACATTTCTTATTTATAAGTATGTTGCAAACTATATAATGCTTCCTTTTTCTTCAACCACGTATTTTATATAGACAACAATACATTTCATAAAATAATTAGCATAATCATAAAATAGTGAGGTGTTGCAAATTTTTAAGGCACGTTAATTAGGTAGAAATTGACTTTGACAAATCATGTTTAAACAAGTATATACGAACATTTTAGGCTAGAAGCTAAAATAAAATAATAATTAAGCAAAGTTCTTATATTGTTGTTATAATGCAATACTAATTAATTACCTGATTATTATGAAATATATTTAAAACTGGACGTATTTAAATATTTAATTATTCTATAAAATTACATACTTAGGAGTGATATAGAAAATGAAGTTGATATATTTGCATTTTGTTCGGATTTTATAAGTATAATTATATCTATCTATCTATATATACTATATCATTATAAATACTATATCATTATAAAATTAATTGTTTTTCTCATAAGTCATTTCATAAATTTTATATCAAATATAACGTAGTATGATATATCTTAACATATTTTAGATTGTTTATTATATAAAAATAATAAAATATTCATAAAAAATATGAACTATACATAGAGTGATTATAATTTTCGATATCTTAAACGTCAAAATATAAACTCACCTCCAGCTATTCCAGCAACTAACAAAAAGAAATATTTCACGTTATTAATTTAAAATTTTGTATAGAAAATTTAAGCAAAAAAGAGATATTTTTTGTTACAATTAATCCATTTTTTTTGACGATTTTCTGCGGTTCAGTCAGCAACATATTGTTTTCGTAAATCATTTTATTACTCCTTTTTTCAAAGTAAATTTTTCTGTTTCACACTAACTATTGGGATATATTTTTCTTCCTTTCAAGCAAGGAGCTTTCACCAACACTGTGTTGCCAACATCTCTGCTTGTAGCACGATTTTCATTTCTTTTAAAAATTGAATAATTGCATTTGAAACCAGAATTTTGATCAATTTGTTTGACAAAGCCTATGTTTACTTCTGAAAGGAATGCTAAATCACTTGTATTTCAACTAAAGCAAATGCCATCAATTAAAGAAGGGTGTTCTTACCGAAAGTTGTATCCATTTTTTTCAAAATCTAGAATAGTATTATTGTGTACTTCTAAATTGAGTATCACACATTCCTTTGGCAAAATTATTTACTTCTCTCTCAAGAATTCATAAGCCCCACCTATTCATAATGTTTTCAGTACAGTATTATCCGAAATTCCTTAACTGAATGACTTTAATATTTAAGATTTCTTGGTGAAAAAATTAGATTCCTCTTTTTAAAGAAAGAGTTATGGATTATACGGAGAACACACCTAAAAATTATAAATGAGATTTCAAATTATACAGGCATGTTATGTTATATAAATGCCACGCTCCAGAATATATAGTAAAACAAATGCACCCATTTTGCTAAGTATTTATATTCCTGGCATTTAAACAACGCTGTTAAAAATCTTACTAAAAATCTCTTAACAAAATGAAGAAATGTATTTCTTTTTATATACATGATGCAATAGTTAGCCATAAGTAAGAATTATAATAAATGCACAAAATGCATGTTGTATTGTGATTACATGCATTATATATATATATATACTTGTAAACAGATATTTAAACGGTATCAAAATTTTAAAACAATATTCTAAATGTACATCAGATTCACTCTTAAAATTTCAATTTTGAAAGCTAACATTTTGAATACGTATAGAAAAAAAATTAAACTGTATCACTGGTTAGTTCTCTTAATGTCTTATTTCTTATTAAATATAAATTATGTTTGAGATTAATTAGGTATAAAAGATCAGTTTTTAAGAAAAAATTAGATTATTAGAACTCAATTTACTTACTTCCAAGCGGAATACCTTTAAAGAAAAATGAATGCAAATTTTAATTAACAAATTATTTCACAGAGAAAGAAATATTTTTTTGAATCCACACAAAACAAAAGACTCGAACAGATTTGAAGATTCAATACATTACATAAAGAAGAATTATGCATGATATATCAAATAAGTATTTAATGAACTATTGTTAAATTAAAAAAAATTGAGCTGGTAATTTTCATAGATACACATTGTGTGTGATTAATATAATGTACCCATCAAATTTCTCTTGATGTTAAATAAAATATATGTTTAAAGCACAGGTTCTCAACGTAGGTGATAAAGCCTCCATGTGGGCTTTTGAGGTTTTTAAGGGGGGTAGTAAAAGTCCCAAAGAAAATTTCCTAAATATACATAGAAAAACTGAATATATATTAGGCATTTAAATTTCCCCCCTTTTTCTTTAGATGAATGTTTCTTTGAAAATATCAATGTATGTTTTACATTGTCTTTTTAAAAGTAAAGTTTAGTACTTTAGGTGAACTAAACTCTGAATTACGAAAGTGAAACGAACTTACCCAAAATGGGATGTGCTATTTAAAAATAAACAATGATGATAATAAAAGACGTATTTCAATATATAAAATGTAAAAATAAACATATTTCATAACGAATAATAGCCAATAGATATAAGATAAAAAAAAAAATAATTGATGAATCTTTTAAAATTAATCAGTATCGATGTGCGATTCAACATCGTTTCATTAAAATATTTTTGGCTATTGAATTTTGTGTTTTATTTGTTAATTTTAAGGTTTAAATAAAAAGGAAAAAACAACCACAGAAATAGTTTTAACACTTATAAAAAAGGTCGATAATGACTTTTCTAATTTCAATTTCTTTCTATGATCTTTAATTTAAGACAATTAATATTTATCTACAGTTTAGAGATGTGGTTAAAATTCTCATAGAATTATCACTCTTTTTCAGTATCCAAAACAACGGATCCCCAAAAACTTAAATGAGGTTAATCATTCAATTAGGTTGAAAGTGTACCCCCCTGATTGTATTATAAAGAGACTTATGCTTAACTTTATTTTCATAACTTTTATGAATAAAAATAAAAAGTTTAGCAATAAAAAAACCAAAACTTTTCCCAAATACAGCCAATATGTTATTTCGTTTCTCCATGTTGTCGTCGACTTTTAGGATCTTATTACAGTCTAAAATGACTCCGGTTTTGTTTACACACATACCGTAATAAATATCAATGCTTAATAACTTTATCGAGAGTGATGGCAACATAAAGATAAATATCTTTATACTATAAAAAATATTGTGGGAAATTAAATGATAAAAATATTTTCTTTCTTTTTTTTTGTCTGCGTGTTACAAACATAAATATAGCAACGACATCTATATATATATATAATAAAGCGACTCACACTCACTGACTCATCGATTAATCACGATATCTCCGTAACTTTTAAACCTACAGGCTTGAAATTTGGTAGGAAGGTTCCTTTCATGGAGTCGACATCACCAAGAGCGGTTTTTTGCAAAGATCAAAACCAAAGGGGGGTATTACGGTTTAACCCCCAAGGGGGTTATACATAATTAGTTCCATTATTAAACTATCAGATTTTGGTCTTGAAACTTTACGCAAAATTTTTTTTCATAGAGTAGAGATCCCCTACAATGAAATTTTTTACGAAAATCGACCCCCAAAAAAGGGGCTTTGGGGGGGGTTTTAAAGGGTGTTATGCATAATTTCTTTTTTTTAAACTATTAGACGTACAGTCTAGAAATTTTTAAAAGCGTATTCCTTTCATTGAGTGAGATCCCCCTATACAAAATGGGTTTTGTAAAAAAATCAAACCCCAGTAGTTTTTCAGAGGGGAAAAGGGGTGTTCTACATAATTATTTAAATTTTTTAAACTACTAGACGTACGGTATTGAAATTTGGAAACTTTCATTTCCCCTTTCATAAAAGTAAGAATCTGTTTAGAAAATGAGTTTTGTCAAAACCCGAATCCCAAGTGGCTTTTGCGGAACTTTAGGGGCGTTATAGATAATCTTTTCCATTTTAAATTATTTGACGGACAGTCTTGAAATTTCTGGGGAGATTCCTTTCGTAAAAAGTAGAAAATCCCTACAAAATGGGTTTTGGGAAAAAAATTCCCCCCAAAAAGCGGCACTTGGGGGGATAAAAGGGCGTAATAGATAAATTTTTCCCTTTTTTCAACTAGTAGACCCATCAGCGAAATTAGAAGGTATTTCCCTTTTTCTAAATGGATTTCCTCTAAAAAAAGATTTTTTGAAAACCGCCCCCCAAAGGGGAATTGGGGGTTGTGGGGGGTTTAAAAGAAAGGGGTTATAGAAAAATTGCTTTTTTTAAATTTTTGGATTTACTTGAAATTTGTTGAGCCCCGTTTCTTTGGTTGAATGGGAGTTCCACAAAGGAAATGGTTTTAGGGAAAATCAACTCGGGGGAAGGGGGGGAGTTATTGGGGCATATTGATAGAAAAAATTTTCCGTTTTCAACTACTAGGACTAAAATAAAAATTCGGTTTGCATGTTTCCTTTGTTGAATTGAAATCCGCTAAAATGCTCTCTACTGGGTTGGGGGGGCGTATTGATGGAAAAAATTTCTTTTTTTGGTCTATTAGATTTAGATTTGAAATTTAGCACGCATGTTTTTTTTTTATGGGTAGAACCCACTGAGAAAGGGGTTGCTTTGTTGGAAACCCAGTTGATTTTGGGTTTTTAGTGGGGCGAAAAAAATATTTCTACTTCTTTTTTTAGATATTAAATAGAAATTAGAAATTATAATTTCTGTTTTTTTATATAAAAGGGGCCCTTTTTTTTGACTAAAAAATATATTTTTCAATACAATCGAATTCTTAATGCTAGATCTCAATAATTAATATGTATGTAACACAGTATATATTTATACATCCTCGTGAAACACCCAGTGAAGCGGGTGGGTAATGGATAGTTATGTTTATAGTGTGCATATTATGAAAGCTCATGGTAATATTCAGTTAAGGAAAGAATATATGCTTGACTACTTTCAAAGCAGTTCATAAAGTTTGTATTGAGATATTCATACTTACGTCCTTGAACTGAAAAAGAGGAGGGGAAAACAAATTAATAAAAAAACAAAGTAAAAAAGGAAGGTAATGTTTCAGAATTTGAATTTAACATAAATTTTAGAAGGATATTGAGTTTTACATTGGTTTTCAAACTTATATGAATTCTACGAATTAATTTATATATAAAATGTATTAAAATGTCCCACAATTTATTGGATTTGGCTTAGCAATTTTCTATTAAAAAAAAGATTGTAAGTCCCACATATGCTCAGGTATTTAATGTCCAATATGTGTGAATAAAAAAGAAATAAAATCATATTTTATTCAATTTTTAATGAATTATTTTTATTTTCACTAAAAGAATGAATTACTTAAAATTTTATTTTTAAATTATCCTCTTAAAAGAAATTTTTTTTTTGTTTTTGCATTATTGCTAAGCTTCCAGAGACTAACGAGGTCAGACAAGATCCGTTAGATCGTTGACTTTTAAAAAGTGAAGAACATTAAGGTAATTCACACATTGATATCTTTAGTGGAGACACCCATACAATTTAAGACATGTTCGGCATAAGCCTGATGAACTTGACACTTCGAACAAATGGCAAAAATCTTGTTCTCTTAGAACGAGAAGCACTTGATGTGACCACTGGCAAGATAGGAGTGTACAGTCTGGGAACCTCTATCACACTCGAGGGCTGGAACCAAATCAAGTATATTATTCTGTGATGGCTCTATCCGCGTCCTTCCATTATTCAAGTCCTCTTGGGAAATATTTCAATTCAATTTTATTCAAACCTACCCTTTGAAGAAGAAACTTTGATTATGCAAATTAGGTCTGCTATATAGAGTATAAGCTTTCAAGTTAACATGAGAGAAATTTAGGAGAAAAGATAGATTGCTACTGATCAGGTATTATTTAATTTTATAGTGTATTTCTGATATAAAATACCTAAAATATACTATAAAATTAAATACACTATACACTATAAAAAGAAGAGATGCGCCAATCTATGCAATATGTGGATTAATAAGGAGATACGCAAAGCATGAGAAGACTTTAAATACTGACCCACTTATTTCAGGATCGAATCTACTTTCCTAATTATTTGAACACTAATTGATCTCTAGTGATCAATCGTCACTTTAATTCTTTAACTTATAAAATAAGAATTAATTAGTTCAATTGCTAATCACTAATTGAACTAGAGTTCAATCACTAATTGAACTCTAGTGATCAATCGTCACTTTAATTCTTTCACTTATAAAATAAGAATTAATTAGTTCAATTATTAATCACTAATTGAACTCCCGGGGATCAATCGTCACTTTTAAATTTTTTCATTTTAAAAATAAGAATTAATTTGGGTTTAATTTTTCACTAATTGAACTAGAGTTCAATCACTAATTGAACTCTAGTGATCAATCGTCATTTTAATTCTTTCACTTATAAAATAAAAAATTTAAATTGGTTCAAAAATTTGTGTTCGAAAAATTGGGAAAATGGGGGCGATCCCAAAAAAATGTGTCAGTAAAATCTTCCTGTTTGCTATCTCAAAAATTCACATAATAATGTGCATTTTTTACCCTTTTTTTGTGGCTAATGGTGTGATTAATAAATAGCGTGATTTTGGATATATAGCTAGTCCAACTTCCCTTCCTCCCACATCTCTAGGTGAGAATGAGAGAATATCTCATTCCTCACAATTTACATAACCAAAACTGAAGTATCCTCCGCTACATTCTATTTTGTGTGTTTTTTAGTGAGTATAGTTCCAGAAAGGAAAGGGCGAAAGAAGAGGACGTTAAACTATTACAACTGTCCTTTGCTAGTTTATCCGCAATTTCGTTGCCGTGAAGGTTTGACATGAGATAGGATGCACTGAACACATGGATATCGTATTGCAGCCATATAAATTGCAAGTAAGTTACGGATGGAAAAAAAGGATCAGATGGAATCTGAAAGATTGCAATAGCTCTAGTTCAGGGATGGCCAGCCCGAGGCACGCATGTCTCAGTGTGGCACACCAAGACATACTGTAAAATTTAAAAAATTAAAAATAAAATAATAAAGAATAATTTTTTCTCATTTTGTTGAAATAGGGTTATCTCAGACAAAAACCTCAAAAGTTGGATCAAAATATGCTTGTGAATAAATTTTTTCGGTTGTGTGAACTTAATAAAATAAATATAACTGAAAACTAACTAAAATGCATCTAAAATAACGGAATTTATATATATATAGTCACGCCATCTATGTAAGGATTAATCTTAAAAAGCCTTCAAGAGTAATTTCGTTAAAAAAAAAGTTTAAAAACCACATTAAGTAAGTACTGACTGTTTAACAGTTATACCTCACCTGAGTGAGCTAGCAAAAAGTTTTTTTAACAATAAAACTTTGCACTTTTGTCTTATTTGTCATGTTATTTTTAAATTTCGACTACACGAACTTGCCTTAAAAAAGTACTACTTGCGTAAAAATCCCATAATAAGCCTATAAGCAACATTTTTTCATCTTTTTTTGTTTGTTAAAAAATTTCGAAGTGCGCGTATATTTTTATTAGTAAATAATTTGGGACTTTTTTTCCCAAAGGTCGGCCCCCTTCCCCTCTAGGTTGGTTAAAAATAGTTTTTAAAATCCCACATCAGTTGCTGTTAATTGACTTTTGAAAACCGAACGAAAGTCCGGATTAGATTTTTGAAGTTAATTTTACCTGATGTAAGCGATATACATACCGCTAACTGCTTGGTCAAAAATTTTACTGTTCATCAGCGTAGATTTTAAATGCATTATTTATGGCCTCCAATGTTGATTGTCTAAGGTGGGACAAATTACTATTGCTTAATAGCGTATAAAATAATTAAATCCAAAGTTCTTCAATGCATCTCTTAAATGTATTAATTAATCATTAATTACACACACTGAAATTCTGTACCATTCCAGTATATAAGTATGGATTCTTTTTATGTAACAGTTAAATTGATAAGTATTTAACTATACAAATCCAGTGTTATACTTCAGAACAAAATTTTCCACATTAAAACGAGGAAACTATTTTAAGAGGTAAATCTTTTTAAAATGCAATATTGGTCTACTATCCGATAATTTGAAAAGAAAGTAGTAATATAATTTAACTAATATACAGTGGTGGCCAAAATTGTGGGCACTTTTTAAAATTGTTATGTTTTTTAAGTTTGTAGCCTATAGAAAATTTTATGTTGCACAAAATTCAAAGTATTTTATATTATTTTAAAGAGATTTCAACACTATATTCGATACAAAAAGCAAAATTCAAATATTTGCAACGCAAAAGAAGTTATACTTCAATAATTATCGATATACATCAAATACTGCTGATAGCAGTGAGTTATCAGTGCTTAGCCATGATTTTTAATTACAGCTTCACGCTTCACATAGACGTTTAATTGAGCTAAAAATAATTTTAAGTTCTTTATTCATTATTACATGATGCCATCAAATAATTATGTCTTCAATTAGTCCATGGTCCTCACATGGTCCTCATATGTCCTCATTCGGTCAAAAGTTTCCAAACGGTGCCATAAGTTTTCGACAGGATTGAGGTCAGGACTGTTTCCTGGCTAGGATAACGATATATAGTCAAAAAGCAATGACATCAAATAAAAGAGTAGATTGGACACATTTGGCGAGGAAAAATGGTATTTCCCAAAGTTAAAATTCATAACAAATTTGGGGAAATTCATTGACTATAATTTGGGAAACTGAAAACTTTGTTTAAGATGTTAGGAGACAAATTTAATAATAATAATAAAAAAAAAGCAGGAAAAGGCCAAAAAAGGTGCATTACATCTGTTGATGACAGAACAAAAAACTATCTCCGAGATAAAAAGGGAAATTTTAAAGGACATCCATCGAAATTTAACGGAAATGATCTGGTGTTTCTGTCAGTTCAAAAAAAATCAGTAGTAAAATTAGCAAATATTAGACTAAAGGTTGGGGAAATTTTACTAAAACAGGGATTTCCCAAATTTTCAAGGGGCAAAAGAAAAGGGACTACAATGGACTATGGAACACATTTTGGACAAATGATTATTGGTCACAAGTTATATGGAGGGACGAAACTAAAATATCGTTATTCGGTAGTGATGGCCAAAAATATGTAAGATGTAGAATAGCAGAAGTGCTACTAAATATATATATTAAATATATAGTATTTATAATTTAACTAAATGAATTCGAAGACTTTTGATATTTTTCAAAATAATTTATTTTAAAAACAAACAATTTTAATATTCTCAATATTGCAATTCCTTACTATACTCCAAATAGTCACATTAACATCTTTTGAAGAAGAACGGCGTTTTTCTAGAAATTCGATACCAACAATTATTTTATCAGAAAATTCTAATCGAATGATGTACCTCAAAACAAAATAAGTTTTTAGAAAAAAATTGTTAAAAATATTTTACAGAAGTAATTATTGTACTATTTCTCTAATGACTACTTACGTTTGAAGAAATTCACAACTGAAAAGAAATATGAAACATAAATATCTGTTTCCTTCAATAATATTACCATATTAAACAATTTTGATGAAATACAATGCTGTATATTTTATATTTTTAACAAAAAGGTTAACCCAAGAAAAAAAAGGAGAATTTCTTTCAAAGTTTTAGAAATAAAATGATAAATAAAAATCGATATGCTGCTCGATACTAGAAACTTCTCAAAAATTATCATTCTTTAAATTAGTTAATATTTAAAACTTAAATTGTGTCACAATTTAAAGTTTCAGTTTTTCAAAAAAATCTATAGAGGCTAATAATACTATTTCGTATACATTTAAAAATAAAAATGAGGCAAAAAAAATTTATTGTACAGTTTTTACTATTACTTAATAAACCCTTTTCTTAAAGATACAACTCATCTAAAATTAATAGGTAAATTAAATATTACTGAATGTAATGTATGTAAATATATAAAATTAAACGTAATATATTTTAACATATCCATTTAAATAAAATGTATTAAATATAATTTATAGGTGAATTAAATATAATGTTGTAAATAAGATTTTTAAAAAAAATCCCTTACTCTTATACGAATTTTTCCTGAAGGACATCTAACTCAATATAGCAAATCTTTTTTAAATAGAAATGATTTCTTATTATTTAAAGTGCCTTGAGAGAGACAAAAAAAGATTGATTATATATGAATATCATTATATCCTTAAATTTTAGCTTTGAATGTAGCATGTATTTACATATCTGTAATACTAACTACTTATTAACCAAATTTTAATAAAATTTCTGTAGCTATTTTAAAAAAATACCATGTGTAATTTTATACTGAACATTTCATATAGATCCAATTTATAAAAAATATTTAAGTTATTGCACAATTTGTTTTAAAAAATATTAAATATAATATTTACTTACGTCCATTTTTAGCAACTGAAACAAGAAAAGAAAAAAATTAATTGGATAAAAAGATGTTGGAATATCAAACCGTAAATCAAGTTTCAAATAAAACTAAATTATTGCATTATTTGATTTTTTAAAATTTTGCTCACCCAAATGAAATATATATAGCTAAAGAATTTTTCAAAATGGTGAATTTGTAACCCTTTTATTTCGTATCAAATATTACACTGGTGTGCAAAACTTAAGCAACAGGTGGGTTTATTGCCATAACTTCACGAAAAATCATCTGAGAGACATGAAAATTCGAAATGAGGGAAGTATTATGTACGTAAGGATGACGAAAGCATCGGGCTGAAAAGGAATACAACGCATACGGTATGGAATCAAGCAAAACAAGCTTATTGAACGCATAGTATCGTGACCCATGATTGTCTATCAACATGAAGAACAACAAGCAGATGTTCCTTAATATGGTATATGCCCTCCCTTACTCAATGAATGTTTTGCACCGTCTCCGCATACCCCAGAACCAGCTGGTGCAGCATTTCTTAGGTAAGTGCCCATTCCTCAATCAACATCTGTTTGAGTTGTTGGTTTTTACTCGGATGATGTGAGCGTGTGGCAATACGTCTCCCCCAAAACATCCCACACATGTTCGATAGAATTTAAATCCCGGGGAGCACGCTGGCCAATCCATTCGAGTGATATCTTCACTTTCAGCAGCTCCTCAACAGCAAGTGCGATGTGGCCGTGCATTGTCATCCATAAAAATGAAGTCTGGGCCAATGGCACCTCGGAAGGTGCAGATGGGGAAGAAGTACCTCCTCACAATAGCGATCCCCGGTTACAGACCCTCTGTCGAAAATGGGAAGCTCAGTTCCACCGTTCAGCATAATGCCAGCAGACAAGAACTCCAGGACCACCGTAACGATGTCTTTCCTTGATGTTACTGGGATAAAACCGGGTCCCGATCTCTCTCCAATTCAAAACGCGTTGAGAATCGCTTCTGGTACTGAACCGACTCTCATCCGTAAAGAGAACACGACTCCATTGATCAGTTGTCCAGTTTTTGTGCTCTCTGTCCCACTGTAAACGGTGGCTTCGGTGGCCATCTTTCAACGGGAGGCAGCGTTCAGGACGGCGGGTGAACAGGCCTCCTTTGTGAAGGCGTCTGGCCACAGTAAACCGCTACACTTGTTGACCTGTTGCTGTACAGAGTTTCTGAGCAATGGCGCTTTCTGACTGCTGTCGAACGTTTTTCGCCTGCAGGATGATATATCGGTCATCCCCTGCAGTTGTCGTCCTCGGGCGGCCACACCAACCTTTCTAACAGCTGTACCTGTGGTTTGGAACGCTTTCCAAGCGCGCGAAACATACTTTGTTGATTCCGAACTCTGCAGCTACACTGGTGACAGTACGCCCCTCCTCCAGCTTTCCGATCATTCTTCCACGTGTGAAGTCATCCAGATGATTTCTTCTAGCCATATTTCACGAACTGACTCACTGGCACTTGCAGAGTATATGGTGAATTGCGTCTCCGTCCTTCATTTCATTCTACTGTTGAGCAGCGCGCGCCGACATCACGCGTTTTGCGTACGCTCACATCGCTTCTGACGTTTTGTTCCTGATATTTGCATACGCATGACGTTTCTACTGACTTACGTGTTCCCTCTACTGATCTCCAGACCTCCTTTTCTGCAATTTCATGGCTATCTGCTAAATTTTTACATTGTTGCTTAAGTTTTGCACACCAGTGTATTTTGTATTCTTATTAAAAGTTGCTTTCAGTTCAACATATGTTAAGTATTGCAAGGAAAAAATTATCTGATAATTAAATAGCTATAAATATTGTCACACACAAACTATTATTGCTTTTATTTAAAAAAAACAATTGAAATAAGATTTCTTTTTAATATGCAAAAATACAAGGAAATATAAAATTCTTACTATCAGTTGCCGAATCGACTGTGAAATGGAAACGAAACAAAAAGTTAGATTAAATAAATACGGATTAAATAAATACATATTTTTAATAAAAAATTATGCTTAAAAGTTACTAAATTTTTATAATATGATTTCGAAAGGAATTTTAAAGAAGTTAAATTATTTCTTAACAAACCATATAAAGAAAAAAATTTTAATAACTTCAAAAGAATTATTCTTACTCAAAATAATCAAATATAAATAAATTATCCTTAATGCTGTAACGAGATTATGTAGTTTAATATTTAAATAACCCTAATAATTAAGAAGCAGACATATAAGAAAATTAAAGAGCAATTACCTTTTGTATAATATACTGACTGCTTTCGTGAATCATAAAAATGATTTGCTCAAAGCAATTTAAAATACTTTTTTACAATAATAATTTCGTTTAGTATGAAACTGCAATTACTGCTAAATTTACATATGTATGTGACATCAAAAAAGTCCTGTATATCTATTTTTAATAAATAAATAAATGTATTAAAAGCTTATGCCTTTTTTCATGCTTAAGAAATATAATTTACTTATTATATTAAAGGTATCAATTTACTTACGATTTTAGAAAAGTAATTATTTTTAAAATGCCCGTTTCAATAGAATTTATAAAATCATTACATACCATCAAAGGGAATATATATCAAGTACTTTGTTCAGTTTATATCTACTTACTGTGGAAATTAACTTCTATTTATAAAAATTAATTTAGAACTAAATTTGGTAGTATCTGAAAAACTTTAATGCTAAGTAAACCAAATAATAATTTTAATTAAAAGATTTCTATTCACAAAATATATTTAGAACAATAAATGTCATACAAAATTCATTCATAAAATAAATCACTAAGTTAAAAGTATATCGTAAAATGTTTTACTCACAGTCGCTACCAAAATCTAAATAACAGAAGAAAAAAAAGGAATTAAATTAAAATTTTCATCCAATTCTTAATTTCTTCAAATAAAATAATCTATTAAATTTTAAAATGTCTTTTAAACTGGTAACTTAAGAAATATGTGTGTGTGTGATAAAACTCATAATTATTAAGTATATCTGAATTTTTTAAAAATACACATTTGTAATAAACATAATTAAAATAAGTTAAATTAATCAAATTCAATATTCATCAAAAATTTTAAACATTCTTGAGTAACCTTCCCAAATCCAAGGTCAATACTTGAACAAAATCCTCTTTGTAATTGAAACGAGAAGCGAATTTATTCTCAAGTATAAATTAACTATCCGTTTTTAGACATGAATTAGCTTAACTTACGCTATGATGTTTTCACCCAAATGAAAAAAAATCAAACTGGATTCTCCAAGATAACTCTCTTTCATATAGGCATAAACGAGTCTTCCTTCGAAAAATAGAAATATGTTCTGCAATCCTTTGGTTGATATTATCTTGCTATGGAACATCTAATCTTATTTGTGTTCATCTTTCATAATTATGAAAGCTGAAGAACACATGCGACCAACCAAAAATGATAGGCTAATACAGATGTGATTTCTGCTTTAACCCTACCGAATAACATTTGCTTAGAAAATAAAAGCAAGAAGAAAAGATATTTGAAAAATAAGTTAGAAAAGAAGCTATTGCAGTCTGTTAAAATATAATTTTTTGGTTTACTTTATTTATAACTTTCCTTGAAAATCGGTAAATTGTGGACAGATAAGGCTGAAATGACCCACCTTTTGAACTGGAGTAAGATTCGGTCAGTATAGGTTATTAACTAACTGGAGAGTTGGATAACTGAGGAGAGCCAGCAAGTTGCTACTTATACTCAGTGTGGAAGGAGCCAATCAGTTTATGGGGCCTCAGGGGTGTTAATTTTGTCTCGAGGAGTGAAAATGTAAACAATTTTCAAAAGATATAATTATTTTAAATTAAATTTAAATAATTCGAATCTTTCACACATTATTTACAAAGGATTATGGTTTCAAAAGAGTACAAAATGTTTGAAATATAATCATAATTTGAAAAATTATAAACATATGAAAATAATAAATAATTTTGTAATAATAAATATTAAGTAATTTTTTAGTTGCGAGCTCTATTTCCTAAAATATTAGCCTGTGATGGATAAAACTATGTAGAACTATAAAATGTATCATACTCTTTAAACCTTACTAATTTAAGAAAATATATCTTTTGTACTTCAAAATATTTGAAAAATATTTAAATTTAAAAAAAATGAAAATTAACTTTTTTATTTTTTAAAAAATATAATTTGTTATTCTATTTATGTAAAAGTACTACAGTGTAATAAGGATACATTTAACTTTACAAATCAACTTATTTCTAGTAAAAGCTACTATTTTAGAAAATAGCATGCGCAACCCAAGAATTACTTAATATTTATTACAGAATTATTTATTATTTTCATAAGCTTTTAATTTTTCAAATTATGATTATATTTTAAACATTTTGTACTTTTTTGAAACCATAATCTTTTGTAAATAATGTGCAAAAGATTCGAATTATTTAATTTAAATTTAAAAGAATTATGCTTGTTTGAAAATTGATTATATTTTCACCACCTTGAGACAAATTAACACCCCAGAGAGCCCTTAGGAGGAAATAAACTTTTAGGAGAAATTTGATACCCGAAACAAATTCGGGTTGGAAAATTGTTGCTAAAAACTGAAATTTGAGGAACACCTGGTACAAATGTTATTGGATTATAAGGGAAAGTTTTGTCATTTTTGAACACGTGCACTTTTATGAGTTGTCAATGTTTAACAAGAAGTTAGATCTGACAAACAGATTTAAACTGTTAGGAGTATATGATTAAATATTACACATTTTTTTCATGTTTTATTCAATTTTTTAAAATTTATAAGCTGTCAACATGAATGAAGAAAAAGTGCACTTAAGACATTGTATGCTGTTTGAGTTCTAATATGGGAATAACTCGATGGGGCCAAAAAGAAACTTGTGTGGCATGTATGGAGAGATAACAGATTGAACATTCCAAAGATGACTTGGATAATTTTTCTTTGAAAGGTGACCCCCTCCCCCTAGATCGAGAAGACCATCAACAGTCAATGATGAAGTGTTACGCAGTGTGATGAGGACAAATCCCTCGAGTGAGTGAGTGAGTGAATATTAACGTCGCACTGTTCAGCTACACGAGGGCTTTTGGCGACGGACCACGTAATTTTGAACCATGGTCAAGTGACGTGGACGACACCTGAGCTGGCACCCCCTCTCCTAACTACCACACCACACCAACGGGAGGACGTTTCAGCTCTCGACAGATTTAACGTGCATCGCTGCCCTACACGGCGGGTCTTTAGTGGTACAGGGCTCGAACTCATGACATGACTGCCATGGTCCGATACCTTAACCACTGGGCGACAAATCCCTCGTTAACTTCCACTGAAGTGGGCTTCAACCTTGGAATTCATCAGACTACTACTTTGGATTAAATTAAATGGCTTGGTTTCGAGTCCAAAATCTCTGTATGTGAGACACGAACTAAGCAAAAGAAATTTAATGGACAGGATTTCAATATGCTCTTCAAATCTGGCTCGTCTAAAAAAGAAACCGTTTTTGGACCAAACAAATAACTGTAATTATATAAATAATTATATTAAATTTTATGAATATATTTTGTATTAATAAATAATATTTATAATAAAATATATAATAAATATTAAATGATATTTTACGTAAATATTAATTACAAATAGTTTTTTTTTTATAAAGTGAAATACAATATACTCTAAATAAAATATTATATATAATATAAAATAATTTATAAAATATATTATTATTATTAAATTAATTATTTTATAATTAATATAGTAAAAATATGTATTTTTATGTATTATTACTTTAATTATTTTATAATTTTATAAAATATTTAATAAATCCTTCTCAAATAAATTTATTTAATTTCAAAAAGTTTATTTAAATAACTTTAATAAATTTATTTAAATCATTTTATTAATAAATTAATAATATTCTTAATAATAAATCCTAATTTTAATAATAAATTAATAATTTTAATAATAATTGAATAATAATTTGAATAATAATTTAATAATAACTTCAATAATAAATTTATAACATTTCTTATTAATATTAATGCTTAATATTAAATAATCAATTATAATAAAAAGTTATTGATTAATGAATTACTATTTATTATTAATTAATTATGAAAAAAATATTAATTAATTAATTATAACAAATATTAATTAAATAATTATAACAAATATTAATTAATTAATTATAACAAATATGAATTAATTAAGTACAACAAATATTAAGTAATTTATTATAATAATATTAATTAATTATAATATTAATTAATTAATTATAATAATATTAATTAATTATAATATCAATTAATTAATTATAATACTAATGTTAATTAATTATAATAATTAATAAATTTGTATTACAATAATTAAGTAATTATAATAATAACAATTAATTAATTATAGTAATAATGATTAATTACAACAATAATAAATAATTAATTATAATAATAATAATTAATTAAAATAATAATAATTAATTAATTATTATACTAATAATTAATTAATTATAATAATAATAATTAATTAATTATAATAAATAGTAAATACTTAATTAATTTTAATAAAGAACAATTAATTTACTAATTTTAGTTATTAATAATCTTGATAAATAATAATTTTAAATATTTTTATTTAATAATTATTTTTAATATTTTTAATTAATAATAATTTTAAATATTTTTAATTATTAATAATTTTAAAAACAGCAATCCCAATGCATATTCTGAGCTTAATTTATTTCTATGGTTTGATTTTATAGCCACTTATGGGGAGAAATGTAATTTTCACTTATACACATTATTCTGAATGGCATTAAAATGTTTAGCGAAATACTATGTACTTGGCATGGTTTGAAGCATAAGGTTTAAGTGCTATTCTTGTTTAAATTTACAGTTTTGACATCGAATCTGTCGATAGGTCTACAAGCTGTTTCCTCTCCTTTATTGTAGGAGCTTTTTTAAGAAATGTCTAATGGTACACATTTTCCATTGGAAAACTATTTAGTTTTACAAGACATATTACAAACAAACCAGCATACAATGATCTCGTGGAACCCGGGATAGTAAACAATAAAATATTTACAATCTATTTGGTAATATATAAAATTAAAACACATTTTTTAATATTCTTTTATTATATTATAATAAAATTTTAAAAAGTAATGCAAAATAAAGTTATTATGTAGAATTAAAATTTTCAGTTTCTTAATGAGACAGGGATGAGCTTTAAATTTTAGTGGGAATACAAACTTCATAGAGCTCGTAAATTCATTTTGCATACATATTTGTAATTTTTTTCGATTTTTATGGTGACTAGTGGAACCCCAGGGTTCTGTGGAACACAGTTAGAAGACCACTGCAATAGATAATGTTAATGTGTGTACAGCCCCAATTATGACAAAAAAACATATTTTAGAGCTCGTTCAAAGCTCAAAAATATCATTGATGCAGATTCCAGCTACGAAAATGAAATGAAAGGTAAATAAGCCATGCAAAGCATGCGCAATTATTTAGATGCACGATGTTATTTAGATTCCAATGGCGAAATAAATAAAAAAATGGACAACATCAAAACGTTTACTAACAATTTCTCGAAGAAAAGTATCAGATTATTTACCAAATATTTAATAAATGTTTTGTTTCTTAAAAACTTTCAAAATTTTGTATTAAATTTCTTTAAATTCTTGTAAATGTTTTTGTTTCATTTATTTTTATTAAATACATACATATATACACATGTATGTGAAAAAGATGTACTGTATTAAACTTAATTTTTTGAATATATGTTGTTGTTTTTGCAATATTAATTATCACGAAATTTTTTTAACACGAAAAAAGTATTTCAGTTCCCTCAATTTCATGTTAAACGATTTTCACTAAATTTTAATTCTGCAGCACGTAACTTTATTTCATGCTCCTTCATGTAGGTGGCGACACAATATTCTTATATCGCATCTATTATTTTCTGTTCTTTTTCAAATCTGCACTACAAAATTATATCCCCTTTTCTTTTCGGCAACTACATTGGCCACATTATCTTATGATTTTATTGAACCTTTTTAAAATTCTTCTCTTATCATCGCGTTCAGTATTCTCAAAACGATATGCGTTCAGAGTACTCCGACGTCAATCATTGCGCTTTGCATCTATCTCATTTTCTTAGCTCCTTCCATGAGTTCGCTCAAGGAGGCAAAAAGCAGTGTGAAGCGAAAAAATTCCTTGTTTTACCCTCTTCCCCTATTTCCTTCACTCCGTGAAAACTCTGTAGCGTTTTCGCTATTTTTGATTAAAAATTTGATAAAAACTTGAGTATTATGAAACTCTTCAATTATGATCTATTTTTACTTATCATTATTATGAAAGGTGAAAAGGTAAAGTAATTTGTTTACAAAGGAACCTTGTAGTTTTATACCGCGAGTGTGCATTACTCCATGTAATAGAAAATAACCCGTTTTTCTTCTCAAGAGAGCTTTAAAGAAACTGCGAGATGGAGGTATTATTGTTTTCACAGTTAAGCAAACATTACAGAATTTTCGTATATCCTCACGTTTTCCACGAAAACTTGAATATTAAAAAAAAGGTAATCGATTTCTCAGGAAGAAAACGCCCCATACGCGTATTGTTAGTTACCACAGAGATTTAGGGAAAGGTTTACTTAAGAAATTAAAATAAATTTATAATTGCGCATTTCTTTGAATAAACTATTATGGTGCCTTACAGAATGTAATAATTAAGTTCATTTTCAAGATTTTGATTATAAATTTAGTAATAAGAGTTTCTTTCACATTTTTTATATATAAAATGCTTACCACTAAAACCAGCTTCAACTGAAAGAGAAAAAAAAGTGGCTTGGTATAAAATATTTTAGATACTCTGTATGGAGAGAATAATCATTGAAAAGATGGATACTTATTGCACGTTTACTTGTGACAAATAAATGAATATATTATCAAATAATGGAAAAATTAGTGAAACTCAAAAGGAATATCTATTTGCATTAATATAGACTTAAAAATATAATTGCAATAAAATAATTTAACCCAACTTATCCCAGAATTTCTTAATGACAAATGTAAGTCCCAATTATATTTTATGCATATAATTGTTAAAACATCAACCTAGTTTCAATTTTTAAGATCATTTCCGGTGCTAAATCATTTTTAGTTTGACTTTGTTACATTTCCTTAATTCATAACATTGACACTTGGTAGGCCAATAAATGCAAATTTCGATCTCATAATCGTAACGGGACTTGCCAACCTAAAAATGATCTAAATATCGTTATTTTATCTAGTTATAGTCTTTACATTATTATCTTTCGATTGATATTCACTTTTTAATTAAATTAGCCTGAAAATTAGAAGTTGGAAAAAACTTCAGTTGAAAAATGTAAACAAATAAATTAGGGAATTCTACCACGCCCCCTTTTTAGGTTAAAAAAGTTAAGAAAAGCTTTTTTTAAAAAAATCTATTTTAAAAGTGATTAAACTGAAAAAGAAGGTATCACAAACGAAGCAGGATATTTCTGAAGTATTGCATTAATGTGTAATTTTTATTTCTTTTGAAATGTGTGCCTGTAATTTTTTTTTAATTAAAGCATTTTGTATTAATAATTTTATAATTTCAGTTCTTATTTATCATATATTTTCCATAAAAGTATAATATTTCAATATTATGTGAAGTAAAAAACTTTAAAATTTCTATGACAGAAATTTTTTTTAACATTTTCTTTGAGTTTTATATTTTGCAATATTAATACTCTCTAAAAAGGGATCGTTTATAAAATATATGGGTTGAAACAATATGAAAATGCTATTATTCTTAAGAAAAATGTGTAGCTAATATTTCAAAGTGGTGTTTTATGTTAATTTAAGCTTAGAATTATTTTTTTAAAATTATAAACTTTAAAGTGTTTTTTCGCAATTAAAATGCGTATTCTTTCACAATTATTTACCAATTACTTCCATCCCCCGTGTCTTTATATATAATACATGTAACAAAATTAGGGATCCATTTTGCTGTAAAATGAATACTTTTTTTAAAAAAAAATTAAAATGTAGGAGATTTTGACATTTTTGTTGAATTTTAGAGTACGTATCAACATTTTATTTTTTCCCTCTAAAACTAATTAATTTATTGTAAAATCGATCACTAAAAATCTTTAAAACATTCTTAGGAATATTACAAAAATATTTCACGCGAAAAAAGTAATAAATACAAAGGCAGTACTACTTTAAAATTTTCCATATTTCTTAAAAAATTTTAATTTTTAAAATTGTGTAAATAATATGTACAAAATTTCATCTCGCATCAATTTCTTGAATAGAAACAGTATATGAATTGCTATAAAATATAATTTTTAAATACATAAATAAAATAAATTGCTCAAAAGGTGCCAAGTCTTCTTAAACAGTTGTACTTCTCTTGTTACTATACACAAGAATATGATTTTCGTGTAAACAATTTTTTATTATAAAAAAACCTTTATTAAATAAAATGTTTATGCATGTTGAAAGAGATATTGATAAAAATTGATATCTAAAATTTTAACCTTAGTGTTGAAACAAAAACATATATTTTTGCAAGAGTATTAAAAAAACCCAATATAGGTAATTTCTTACAAATTTAATTGACTATTCAAAAATTTCCTAAAAATTAACAGTAATTTGCTTTTTATTTGCCATGTAGTATATATATTCAAAAATATTTATGTAATTTTCTTTTACTTTTTTTTAATGTTTTCCGAACAATTTTATGTAACTCTTTATAATATATATAATTTAGCAAGCGACAAGTCAAATCATTTTAGTTATAAGAATGAATTTAACTTTGTTCCACTTCACATCTTTCTCATATACAGAGAAAGACAAGAAATATCATTTTAAATATATATTACTCAGCCTAATACGTAAAGAAGTTTTTAAAAAATTTAGTTACTTATATCATATTCTTATTGAAATATTTAATTTTTTTAATCTCATTTTGCTCTGCAAATCTTATTCAATAATATTAATTTACTATATTTTGTTTTACTATAATATTGTATTGAAATACGCCAAAAAGACTCGGTAACGAGTTACTTACTTGCACATAACAGAGCTATAAAAAAGATGTTCTTCATTTGCATAAATTGTATTCAAAAATTTATCAAAACTATCACTGAATAATACATAAGCAAAATTTAATATTTTAATAAATTTTAATATTTTTAAAACACACTTCTGGCTACACAAAATGGAATACCCAGAAGGACCAGAGATATCTCTGCGAAATTTATTCGGCAAACAGCATGTTATACAAAGATCAAACGATTAAAATTACAACCTCTTGTGAAGCGTGGATGATGACAAAATCAGTAGTTAGTGTAGTCACCATTGTTGGCTGTAACCACTGCCACACACCTCGGCTTAGAATCAAAAAGGCTTTGGATGCATCTTTGGAGTATAGCAGTCCATGCGGCTTCTACATATTGCTGAAGTTGATCTGGTTTAGCAGCGGGTGGTGTATTCCGGACAAGTCGTTGTGCAAGCATGGACCACACGTTGTCGATTGGTGATAGATTGGGAGAACAAGCAGGCCGAGGAAGCAATTCAATCTGACGGGTAATGAAGAACTCTTGAGCATTGTGTGTCACGTATGGCCGTGCATTATCCTATTGAAATATGGCTAATGGCAAGCGCTGAATGTAAGGGCGCACCACGGGCTTCAACACCTCAGAGATGTAGCTATGGCTGTTTGGTGTACCGGCAATGCGTACCAGAGGGGTGCGGCAGAGAAACCCAGTACCAACCGATACCCTAATCCGGATGCAGGACCAGTGTAGCGATGCAAAGCGCAATAGTTCAATAGCCTCGTACCATTGGTGGCGCAAACGCCGGTGGTTTACAGTCAAGGGTAAACGAAGCAATGAACACCTTCCACAAATAGCGTCGAATGGTACGAGTGAACACCGAATGATGCGGAACAGACTGAATCTGTTGTGCTATGGTTCGTGATGTGATTAAGTGATTCAACACTGCAATATGCACAGCCCACCTGTCATCACGGGCAGTGGTGCAACGAGGTGGGTGCGATCGGTCCCGTCGGTTCGTCGTTTCCAGCTGCATCCAGTGACAACAGATTTGTATCATAGTTGCTTGGTTTCGTCCAACACGCTGGCCGATTTCTCGGAAGGATAATTTGCATTCCTTATAGGCTACTATTCTTCCTTGGTCGAATCAGAAACTTTGTCAAAAGACGCTCGATGTCTTCCACAAGACATAGGTAAACCACTTACGTAAAAAATATGTTTGACAAAACAATTACCGTACTTCAAATCGCCAAGCCTGTTTTCTCCTTATATATCCCTTGCTATATAAGAGGAGCAATATGGCCGCCCATGATATGCGTCTGCACTAGAATGTTAATGATTTGCATATTTCATTGCCACCAGCGCATGATGTAAATTTAACATGGTTTGCATGCTTCCTTCAGGGTGTTAGCATTTGGTGATAGCCTGCAGCGTAAAATTCTTCAAGATCAACATATTTAACAAAAAAAATTAACACTAACAAATTATTGTCGAATGTATCTGAGAAGTTTAAGCATTAATATCTTTTTACCGCGAAAAAAAATCAGTAAATAATGAAATCTACTAATTTTGGTATTAGTTTACTTTTAAGTTTAAATAATTTATTATGGGAAATTAAATAATGTTAAATATTTTTTCTTACCTTTTAATCCATTTCCAACTAAAAGTTTCGGAAAAGAAAAAGTAACAAAGTTAATTAAGCATAGAATGAAATAAGATCAATAAAAAATTCTTTCAGATATATTTTGTTTTTATTATTACTTTATTTAATTTTTTTATAAACAAAATTATTAATATACGCAGCTCTTTTATTTGTATTTTATACTTGGGGTTTATTTTATGACCACTTAAATAAATTACTTATAAATTTAATCATTAAATAATTTGAAAGAATTATCAAACAATTTTAAAGAGAAAAAGCATATCAATGAAGATAAGGCATTCGGTCGTTCAATTATTTCCCCAGCTCTCAGAAAAACAAGCATTTACAATCACTGCAAATTTTAAGCGTATTTAGGTTCAAATATCCTGAAAAAATTATTTTTAAACTGTGTGTAGTTATATATATCATTAGAAAAAACCTAATTGAACTTGGATCCTTCTTCAGCCATCTTGTGTGATTTTTGTGACGAAAAACTTTCTACTTTTTAATGGCTTCCTGTTTGATATCCATGCTTGCTTCGTTTTGATTGCAAAAAGCTTTTTTACATTCAAAATTCTCGTTTCCTTTCAAATTTTAGTGAATAACGCAATACTTATAGTACTGAATATGTAAATTTTATTCAAAAGGATTTTTTTTTATTCAAAGATGTCTTAGTGACTCAATTTGTACTTAAAAACACAATGTACGAGGGGGTAAGTCGGAAAATAAGTTTACTCTGTCGACTGTGGTCGGAGTTGTGTATGAAAGGCAAAACATAGAATGAGGCATTAAAGATAACACACAATTTTATTTTTCTAAGTAAGTACCACAAGTACATTGAGACATTTTTCATACCACTTGATAAGCTTCGAAAAGCCCTGCAGGAAAACTCAGGGCTTTGCATTCGGAAGAAGTGTTTATTTTTTCGTGGACATTTGGAGGTTGAAACCATCAATGCTACGAGGTACTGTGACACCCTGTCGAAATTGAAAGAGGCGATTCGGAAAAAGCTGCCTGGGCTTCTCAAATCTGGCGTTCTGTTGTTGGATGACAATGCGAGACCATCCTCTGTGACGGCAATTCAAAACCATTTATCAACTCTTGGTTGGAAGCGCCTACACCATCCATGATAAAGTCCTCACTTCGCACTAAGTGACTTTCATCTGTTTCCGGCTTTGAAGAAGAATCTCGCCTAAAGGCGCTTTGGAAGCAAAGCTGAAGTCAAACAAGCCGTTAAACGTTTCTTCCGTCTGCAAAGCCCTCAGTTTTCCTGGAAGGCTTTTTAAAGCTTATCAAGCGGTATGACAAATGTGCTTGTTACTTATGCGAAAAATAGTTTTGTCTTATCTTTAATGTCTTATTCTATGTGTTTCGACTTTCATACTCACACAATTCTGACCACACTCGACAGGGGAAATTTATTTTCCGACTCACCCTCGTAATAGCGCACAATACTTTAATACTTTTTTATTATATTTTTCGTTGTACAGTAAATGAAATTGAACATTGGTTCTGATTATTTTAACAACTTATTTAAAAAGTTTGCACCTAAAATATTATCAATTATATTTTAGTTTAAAAAAATTGCTGTTAAGTTAAATTTGTTTTCCTTTTCTCTTTAAGTAATTAAATTCAAATCTTGTGATAAACTGATTTTATGTTTGAATAAGAATAAAAATTTTATGAAAACACTATTTGAAATTTAACCAAAGGGAAGAAATTTAAATATGTGTAAAAAAATGGCAGGAATTAAAATGATTAAAATTTTTAAGGTAATATCAATGGAGATACAATCCTATCAATGGTTTATAATACCATTGCTGTTCATTAATGATGTTGTATAAGTTTCTAAGAAAAAAAATTCAAATAGTTTTATAATTTTTAAAAAAATGTTCTTGTAATAAAGCTATTTAAAGCTAAAAGGCAAGTGCACTGAGAAGTTCATTCTTCACGCTTAAAAAAATGTATGTATGCAAACAGATCTGAAATTAATCAAATGTTTCTATACTTATAATAAAATAACATTCTTTAGCTTATATTTTTCAAAAATGTGTTCACAATTTTAAATATGTCAATTTTAAATTTACTCATCATGAAGGTAATAAAATGAAAAAAACACATGTGGTTGAAACAATTTTTATAAGAAATTTTTGTTGTTTTACTCACTGCCAAGAGTGATACCTGAAAAGAAAATGTTTTTAATAATCAAAAATGCGTATTACAAAATTCCCGATTAAGCAGTTTTATATATTAAAAAAAAAGAAATTATTCTTTGGTATTTTAAAAGTATTCAAATAGTTCTAAGTGACATGAATAAATTATGTGAGGAATAAATATATTTTACAAATTTAAAGAGCCGATACATAATAAAATAATAAATCTCTAAATTGAAATGCATGGGGATCCTGAATCTTTAAGTATACAAGAATTACATCTTTATAAAGAATATTTTAATATTAATAAAAGATATATAGATTGCTAAAATTCACAATAAGGTGAGTACCAAAAGAGAATTAGAATGAAAGGATGAAGATTTCTTATACAGTTATATTATAATGTAATTGTTTAATTTTTTAAAGTATTCAAAAAAGATTTGGCAACGTTACTGCAAGTTAAGAACTGATAATTTTTTTTTTCAAGAATTGATTTTTGACTTGCTTCTAACTCTACAGTAATATAAAAAACGTGTAAATATTTTTAAAAAAAACTTGAATTACAAAAATAATTAAGATAAAATTTTAGATATATCTGAAGCAAAAAAAATTCTAAAAAAGTATTACATGAAGTTGAAAAAAAAAAGAAAGAAAGGGAAGAATTATAAAGAAAAGAGATTTAAGTAAGAAATAATAAAAATTTCAATTGATGAATGTATTTCAATGAATGAGGAACAACTAATGAATATATTTCTATTCAAATCTATATTCAAAAACAATTAACCCAAATGATAAAGAGAGATTATTTCTCAATAGTACTTACCACCCAAAAGCGGATCCAGAATAGCTTGGGCTGTAAGATTAAAACATAATTAAAACAAATATTTAATATATATATATTAAATATTTGTTTTAATATATATATATATATATATATATATATATATTATTTGTTATATATATATACTGAGAGTCAGCATGAATTTTGAATCTAGAAATTCAAATCAGAAAATATCGTTCAATCAATCCTCGATCACATTTGAAATTGAACTACATTTTATATTATTCTAACACCATATGTTAAGTACAAACGAATCTTAAAAAATAGGAAGATAATTAATCTCAGTGTTGTATAATCTTTTTAGAATCAAAGTTTAATCTATCAAGAATCAAGGTTTAAAATCCTAAATTAAGGTTTTTGTGACGATCCTAAACGTCAAAAAGTTCATTGTTCATCAAATTTTAAAATATATATTAAGTTAAGGGCTTAAGTTAATTAAAATATCCCATAGCAATTTTGAACTATAAAAATGTAAAAATTGCAGATTCAGGAAAAAATAATTTCTTACGGTATATTAACACGATAATTTGACTTCAGCTTAGTTCATTTCAAATGATTGATATAATTTTTTTTAATTCTTATTTCAATAATTTATTCTCACTTCCTTATTTCTTATTTTAAATAATTATTCTTTCTTGTCAATATAAGGGAATAGAAATTCGTTTATGTTATATCACTGACAATAATAAATTGACATAAGAAAGAAATTTCAGTTATTTTAGTACCATCTTTTAATTTATATTAATACATTGCAAGATATTGAAAATACCATACACCAAGAAAAAGAGGAGTCAAAAAGAAAAAAAAACTTGGCAAAATGAGACATCAATGTACAACTAATATTCATATTGAAATGGTACACATAACACTGAGAGAGAAAATATTAACTCGGTTTGATGTAGAACAAAGCACACAAGAAGGAACATGTCTAGATTAAGAGTCAAGGAAAGTACGGATGATGTCTCCTGTGCTGACTACCATTTACAACAGTTCGTCTTTTGAACACTATGATGGCAAAACATAACATAGGTTGCCAATCCTCCAAAACGTGTTGAGTGTCGATGGAATAGTGGTGGCATGGGAAGCTTGTATATCTAGCAGAGCGAGTAGGATGATACGTGAAGTATGGGATCAAATGTCATCCTTCTGGTAAGATACATTTCGTGTATCCCGTAAGAAGGGAGTATTCCCGGCCACAGCACATCATCCACGTATTGTTATACCATTATAGTGTCATGTATAAGAACAAGAGGGGACCTTCTATCATACACAGTGGCACCTTAAATCAGTGTGCCACTTTTCAGTGCATTCCTGAGATATGACTGGATGTTTCACTCACAACATCGGTGCCAGACTGGTACACTGTGGAAATCATTGCGTAGCTCTCCCGTACAAGTTTAATAAGATATAGGTCAAGCACAAAATTAATAATGTATATATGTATTAATTATTATTGTAATAAACCTCCAGAAGTTTTACTCTAAGAGCATGATCCGATATCATTTAATCGCCTAGTCACTTTTCCCTGAAACATGCAAATGGAGTCGTCTATACTGTTGGACAAATGCCCTTTTTTTTAACAGCCCCATGAGTTAACCACTACATACCACTGACGGGAAATGGCCCCAATTGGATTGGGGCCATCTTGAAATCATGCACATGCTGCAAAAGGACGTCAGTAGAGATTTGAGGATCCTTCACCCCTTGTTGCTAAATGCGTCGATCCACCCGCATGTTTTGCCCATACTGGCATTTCTCAAACATTTTACATTGTCTTGTTTTATCTTCTTTGCAACAGTTGGTGAATCGTGAATGCATTTAGGTAAGTGTAATTACAAATTTGATTTTATATATATATAAGAACAGCCTTCCCTTCTCAGTAAAATAGCAATTATATCGTTGAAGGATCTGTTTGCTGGAATTGCCTCCATTGGCGATGGCTGAGAATTTTTTGCTCTTACGAGTGTCCTCTGAAACGAGAATAAAATTAACAAAATGACTTCCTTGGCAAAAATAACTGTACGGATTTGTTTGTTTTGAGTATTGCTTCTTTTTATATTCTACTCAACTTGTGAGGGAGAGCTGCATATTTCACACATAATTTACATTACTCATGAGTGCACTTATCCAGAAATGTGCATAATCTTCAAGCAACTTATTCTTTCTATTGCACTTTAAATGTCCCCCCCCCTTTAGCGTATTTGGTATCATCCCTTACGTATTAAGTGCAGTTGGTACCACCTATACCGACAATGTTAGATTGAGCTTTTTTATGTGCTCTTTTCTCAGAAACTGTTAAAAACTTCAAATTTGTCTGTATATTAATCATACTTTTATATTTATACTGAAGTGAGATTTTTCAAATATATTGTTTAGATTTTTCAAAAAAATACAACTGAAAAATATCACTATGAATTTTTTGAAAATTGTCATTTTCTCACACGATAACTGTTCTCTAGCAAAGCATTTGGGGAAAATTTCAAAAAGCTCACTTTAGTATATATATAGTTCAAAACTCAAACTCAGTGGCGCATAAGCCCATGAGGTGTGCACATCCCTGTATACATGACCGTTGAGGTGCTTGAAGAGATGTCCCGATCAGGAGGTCAATCTGAAGTGAGACCGCGAGTGTTTAAGTCTCCAAGCAAGCTCGTACTCATTTATCGACCCACTGCAGTCGAGATGAAGGCTGAGTCGATCTTGCCCAGCATGAAAATAGAACCCGGAATGTGGTGTGGGAGCGCGATGCGCTGTCACTTGACCACTGGGCCTTACAGATATAGTTACTTATCAGTAACATGCAGTAAATTTGCATGTGCACTCATACAGTAGATTGACAAAAAAAGGTACGCGCAGTTTTGAAAGTATCATTTTGATAAAATTGCATGTTTAATGTAAAGAGTCACTTCATCATAAAGATATTGATTATTTGTCCAATTTTATTAAACATTGGTATGTTTTCAATGTATTTTAAGTAAAATTGGAAGCAAAAATGTCTTAAATTGACCAGAAATACAAGCATAGCATTGTTTAGCTTTCGTTTAACGAGATATTTTGTAGCATTTATACATCAATGTTCTCAAATTTTGTATCAATATTTGAAAAACTTTTAGGTTTAATGCATTACAACAGTGCTTCTCAAACTTTCAATGTTCGCGACCCAATATTTAATCATAATTTGCATCGCGCCCCCTCTATACAAAAGATGTATTAAATTCAATAATACTATATTTTGAAGCTAAACCTACAATACGACTTTAACCTCTTAAGTCCCCTCCCAACGTATATAAACGTCTTGCTCAGACAGTGTGTTAATTGCCCCCAGACGTATATATACGTCTTTATGAAGTTATATCTTTTCTGTGAGACTTTGGAAAATGACCTTGACAGTGTTTGCAAAGGATTCACTTATTTCAGAGGATTTGATTATTTATCCTTTTTCTACCACTCACTCCTCTCAATACACCACATTTATCTACGTGCTAAACGGTGGCATTGGGAAGCGTAATTTTTAATCGGTATTTAAGGGATTATAATTATAAACCGTACAAATTATCAAGATAAGTATTAATGTTGGCGTATATAATTTTATGCATGAAAAATCCATGGGGTCACTGGTAATTATTAAAAACTCGTCCTTAACCTAGTATTGTTAAGTTAATTATAAAATAGATTGTGCAGTCTGATACATTTATAAGTGTATTATAGTGAAAATGAGTATTTTATCTTTTATTATGCCAGAATATGTTTGTTTATTTTCAGTAAGTTAATAATTTTTTAAATATTCTTTTGTTTTCGACTTTTCAATATGCTCAGGCCCCCCTCGTAAGGGTTATCCCGCCCCCCAAGGGGGGCGCGCCCCACAGTTTGAGAAACACTGCATTACAAAAATATCAAAGTTGATCATAAAACATCATAAATGTAATGGGAAAATGTTATCAGTATGGATTTAGTATGAATTTGGGATTGCATTTCGGAATACGTGATTATACAACGTTTCGAAATTTTCATTAGGGTTTGTGTTTACATGTGAACATACAAGTTTCTAGGACTTTTAAAATTCAAAAGTTTCTCTAAACTGGAAAAATGATTTCAAAAGAAGATCAAAATAAAACTGTATCTAAATTTTTAAACATGAAATTAAAGTATTTTTTTGCACATAACAATTTTCGCTCTAGCAACGACAAAGGGCATCGCATTTAAGCTAATTCAAATACCTTTTATTGAGGTACTCTTTAACACTAAAGCTTAAGAACTTGTCTGTACAATAAACAATAATTTATATTTATACTGAAGTGAAATGTTTCAAATGTATTGTTTAGTTTTTTCAAAAACATGCAACGTAAAAGTATAACTAGGAATATTTTTAAAATTTTCATTTTCGATAACTTCTCTCTAGCAAAATATTTTGTTAATATTTCAAAACGCTCACTTCAGTATATATAGTGTTATATCAGCGATATGCAATAAAAATTGCAGGTGCATTCATACGGTAGATGTTTAGAAAAAAGTACATGTAGTTTTAAAACAACACTGAGAAAATTGCATTTTTAAAATAACATAACTTTATCACAAAAATTATGAATTACAACACAAACAACATGTATTTGTTCCATTTTATTAAGCATTAGCATCTTTTTTGTTTATTTTAAGTAAATTAGGAAACAAAAATGACTTAAATTGCCCAGAAAATACATACATAGTATTTTTCAGTTTTTGCTAACGAGATATTTTGTAGCATTTATATATACTTGATTTTCCTCAAATTCTGTATCAATCTTGAAAGAATTTTCTGTTTTGATGCATTACTTACATCAAAGTTGACCATAAAACATCCTGAATGCCTTGAAATAATGTATCAATACGTAAAAGTAATGTTTTGAGAATATGTGATTATACAACATTTCGAAAGCTTTCATTGTGGATTTGAATGTTAATATCCTAAAAACTTTCTAAAATATCAGAATTCAAGTTACCCTATATGCGAGACAAGTTCATTTTAAAACAGCCATAAGAAGATTGGTATTGTATTGTTTTTAAATCTGAAATTTATTTATTTTCTATGCATGTGTAACAAGCTTCTCGCAACGACAATGACAATATATGTCTTTTGTAACTTTTCTCAGAAACTATTAAACATAAAGACTCAAGATTTTGTGTGTATATTAAATAAACCTTTATCTTTATACTTAAGTGAAATTTTAAAAATAAATTGTTCAGTTTCTTTTTAAAAAAGGATAAGTTTTGTATAACATAATTAGGAGTTTAGTAAAAATTGTAATTTTTTGGTACGTGTGTTTTCTAGCTAAATGCTTTAGAAATATTTCAGAAATTTCACTTCAGTATACAAAAGTTCATATCCATGCATGCTGCAGGTTTATGTACTACAAACAATTTTAAAAATAAAATTTTAGAGAAACCAGTAATTTTTATAAAAAGTCTTACCTTGTCAAAGTAAGTATTCTGTACTACTTACTAATATCTCTTATAGTATATTTAACTATCAATATAGTTCATAATTACATCATAATAAAATTTCACATCACTCAAACCATAAAACTGCATATTTCGATCTGAAAACTTACAGTTAAACTTGCATTTATTATACTGTTATAAGTTAATAGCGTATGAATAAACAAAAAAAAAACATAGGCTTTTCAACTGTTTAAAAGGCCATTATTGTCAATTTTATCAGTCAAAGTTGGCGTGTGTGGTCGTCTGCTGATGATCTTTCATTTTGACGTACTTCTATTACATAGAATGGCAAATATGTTATATCACTGGAAAGGTCATGAATTGGAAATTTTAGAAATATCAAAATCGATAATCTGAAGATTTTTAGCCTATTGACATTACTTATCATTTACATAAATAAACGTATTTCATCTTTAAAAGATTCCAAAAATTTTTGAACTGACCTTCACTTACAATGGCTGAAATATAAAAGAAGTAAACAATAAAATATAAATAATGCTTATTAAATACAAGCATGTAAAAATTTGAATTTTGTCAAGTTATGAAGAACATTTTAAAATGTGTGATGACATTAACTTTTTGAAATCAGTATGAAGTTCAAATTTTATTGCATATATTGTAGTAAGCATTATGGTTTATTGCATGTATTGTAGTTTTTAAAAGGTTGTACAGTTGAACCTGTTTTTGTGCGGTAGACAGGGACAGCAAAAAAAAAAATAAACGCACAAAAGAAATATTAAAAGATTTCATAAATTCTTATAAAAATAAAACTAATTGGGGGAAATACAACAGAAAACTTTTTTTATGCGGTGGATAGGGACCGCATAAAAAAAGTCACATTTAAAAAATATGCCAATTATTTATGAAATTTATGTAAGAGTACTTCTATAACAAAACAAATAGTTAAATATTACACATGGAAACATTTTTAAAGCATATAGTTTCTCGTTGCATACACGGATATGTTTTAACAAAATGCACATACATAATTCATTGCTACTCATCGTAATCCAAAGCCCTGTAATGAATAAGTTCAAAATCCCTTTCGTCACTTGAAGGTACAATTTCAGTTGGTTTATTTTTTGACAACATAAAGTAAGAGCTAACTTTTTAGACTACGGTCGGGTGATTAGTTGTTTGTAAATGTCAAGATAACTAGATATAGATGATTGAAGCCCTTTTTGGAATTTTATACTTCTTTCTTATTTGGTATCTATTTTTAAAAAAATGCTTTTCTAATTTGTTGGAAAGCTGGATCCTTGCATATTTTTATCCGCTCTCAAAGAATCCGGTTTTTCTTCTGTCTTCATAATCTATCAAATTATTGATAATGTCACTGCCATTGAAAGTTTCGTCTTCAATCAAGCACGGGCTGCTGGAGCGTTGAGAAAAAGAAACTGAATGTGCATTGCCGGGAGACTGTTTATAACAAATGAACAGAGTGTCTTGAAGTGTCCACATTTCAGTGGCGTAACGTACAACCCCTTATCACGGAGAGGGGGGGCAGGACTCTAGGGATCCAAGGCCTCACTTACGCTAAATACGGATTTACCTAATTCATAAAATATTAAAGACAAAACCTGACTTTCAGGGGGAGGGGGTCCTAACATTCTCCGTTATACCACTGGTAAATAGATAGAAAACATTACAGTGGAGCGAAAGCCATTGAGTCCTGCCACGGGGAGGACTCTAGGGGATCAAGGTTTGACTAACGCTAAATACATATTTACCCAATTTATAAAATATTAAAGATGAAACCTGACTTTCAGGAGAGACGGGTCCTAACATTCTCCGTTACGCCACTGGTAACTAGATATAAAACATTACAATGGTGCCAAAGCCATTGAAATTCATACTCCGCATAAAAAAAGATCGCACATAAAAAATCACTTAAAAATAAAATCGCATAAAAAAAGACGGCACAAAAACAGGTTCTACTGTACTTACAAATTTTATAACCAAATGCATAATTATTTATTTTAGTGAGAAGATATATTATTTTGTTTTAATGACAGTACATTTCATTCTGAAAGTTATCAATGCGAGACAAATTAGTTATTTTGTTTGAATAAACGCTGCTCTTTATAAATCACAATCTAGCTCACTCAGTTGAAAAGCACACAAGGTCAAGTTGTAAACTTCCCACTTTAACTAAAAAGTAATTATAGTATGAAGCCATGTATCACCATTTACTATTAGCAAAATTTTCTGGATGATTTCTTAAAAAAAAACTAATAAAAAAAATAAAACTTCATGTTATGGTTTACGAAAAGAAAGAAATGATAATTTTTTTTTGAAAGCACAATGAACAGTTTCTGGTATTTATTTTATTTTATGGTTTACTTTATACGTTTTTGCAATGGAATTGGAAAATTTTAAGATGGAAAAGAATTTTTATTGAGTGAAATTTTATTACTTGAATTTTAAATTTACGCCTTATCCATAAGACTTCATACACTTCTTTTGAAGAGTTAAATTTATATTTTATTTTAAAAATATTTCATTGCTTTTTCATTTAAATATAATTTGCTACAAATTAACATTTTAATTAAGTTACATCTTAAACATATTATCTTATTTGACTTATGAGCATTAATAAATGTTAATTTCAAAACATTCAAAATGGATATACATCACGTAAATAACAAATGGTATAATTTTTGCAACACATTTAGATAAAATCCAAGATTAAAATTAGTTGTATGGTCTTAGAAAAGAGGTCATTTGCGAAAAAATTTGAAACTTAAATATACCACGTAAGCTTAAATTTAATTTTAGAAAAAGGCACAATATAGGGAATTTTTGTTTTTTAAAAATTTATTGCTTAGAGAACTACTACTACTACTTAACATTTATATACTAAAAAATACGCGGAACATAAATATTTGTATAAAAATAACTTTGAGCTTAAGCTAGTATTTTTTCTTTTATGAAACAAAAATATATATTAATTAAAAACATATTTAAATTATCACTTTAAATATGTTTTTAATTTTTATTTTTATAGATATATTTTATTTTATTGTTAAAGGTATATTTAATTTTTTAAAGATATTTCTTTATTATTAAACATATATTTCTAATTTTTTCATGTTTAAATTTATAATTACATTTTTATAATTTATTTTAACTAATTTTGTTTAAATATCATTGCATCCGTTGAATTATGTATCCTTGATTTAAAACCATTAACTCTACTCAAGAATCTATTGGAAGTATTGCACATTTCAAACTATTTCGTGAAAATTATTTATTTGGAAAGTTTAATGTTAAACTTTAATTATTATAGTCCTAATAAATATTCTAAGATACATTAAATAAATACTCACCGAAACCAACATCTCTAGCTGTAAGGAAAAATAATTAAATACTAAGCATTTTTGTCATGTTATTAATATGCAAAATACTGCAGGTTTATTTATTGGAAAAACTGCATTTCTATAATGTTTAAACAAGGCCATTTTATATCAAGTTATCTTTTGAATTTAAAAACAGAAATTCAAAATACCTAAACTTGTTATGAATTCTCTTTATAATTTAGCCTGATTAAAATATTACTATATTTAAGGTAGCAGTAAAAGGGGTCACTTACAACTTAAATATTCAATTGTTTTTTCGAGGGCTGATTATTTGAAATCCCATGAATCAAGACCTTAACCTTACTCAAAGGTAAAACTTATTCTAATGTGAATATTTTTTATAAATGTTTTGTTAGGGGTTAAAAAATATAATATTAGAATGATCTGTTAAAAATAAATTTAAAAAAAATTATATTTTTATTTCTATGAGATATGTATTTATTTAAAATAAACTATGCTGTATTTTGATAACCTTTTGCTCATATTTTATTATTTTGTTTCAGCTGAATTCAAAGTGTGTTTTCAAGTTTGAAAACTCATTTTAAATGAAACTCATCACACAAACAATACAAAATGTAGCAACACAAATTTTACAATTTCAATAGACTAATCACAAAAGTACAAAATAAATCTTACACTTATTAAACATATATAAAATATTTTTATGATGTAAAATATTTAAGAAATTTATAAAAGTATAATAAAACTTACTTCCTCTGACGAAATCTATATGGGGGAAAAATATATTTTTCTGGTTATAAAAATCCAATTACAGTTCATCCCATCAAAATATTAAATTTGAAGGTAATTCTCATCTTTTAAAAGATACTAGATCTAATTTTAAAATGGTAAAGAGTCCTTTTATAGTTGAATCTTAACTTTTAATTAATATATGTGTGACGCATTATTTATAGCATATTTTTATTCTATATAGGAAATTATATATATATTATTACTAATACTAAGCTTAAAAAATCTGTTAATACACATCCTGTGTTGTTCTGTTTAATGCACCTGCAAGACGAAGTCAGATCGAGTCCCGCGAAGTTCATCACAGCTAAGGCCTAGATTTTTGTCTGTTGTTAGCCTGTGCTTTGAGCACCATGCAGATCACAGTACGACTTTGCTCGGTACCACCTCAATTGAGGGGGAGAAAACTCTGGGGGTGGCCAGGGGTCTCCCACCTCTCTTCCTCTTCCACCAACCTCACGAGAGGACTCGCGGCTCGACGGCTATTTAGAGTACCCTCATGCCGCAAAGGTACTATACATTTACAAACATCTATGTCCTCTCCGGGATTCGAACGGCACCACATTCAGCGTCACTAACCACTGTACCGGTTGGGTGACAATAAGATTTCTTTAAGTCAAGAGCAATTACTTTTAAAAAAAAAATTTGATATTTCTATTTATATTCAAATATAATTTTATAATTTTTTCATCCACTATGATACAGATTAAAAATAAATGTCATGGCCATCTACGTTTTACTTTAGACACAGAATAAACCACAAAGTTTTATAATCATTTTTTGCATTGAACAATAAAAGAGCTTGACCATGCATGTTTTTTATTATATATATATATATATATATATATATTAGACATTGGTTCACCTAAAAAAACATTTTCACAAAGGAGTTTTCAAGTTTGTAAACAAGACCGCATGAGTAAAGTTAACAATAAACTGTAATAGCTGAAAAAATGAATGTATATTTTTAGGTAAATTTTGCGTATATGAAATAATTGTTTTGAGGATTCGCATTGTATTTTATGAAAATCTCAAACAAAAAATTGATATAGGGTGATTTTGTTTAAGCCAACACTGTTCAAAGTCACCTACAGCTCGATCTAACAATTGAAATGGCACCAAATTTTGGTTTAGAGACTAATGCAGACATGGGTATTTATGGCACTGTTGTAGCCTACCAAAACGAAACTTTGCATAAAAACTGGTATGGAAGCAAATATGCTTTCCTATGCGATAGCCACGCCAGTAATTTGGGCTATAAAACATGTAAATAGCTAAGAAAAATAGTTTTTTTTAAAAATAAAAACTGTTGCTATTCAGAACCACATGTAGCTTGATATAACAATCGAAATGGCACCAAACTTGATAGGGAGACTAAATATGTCATGAGAAGTAGGATTCCGTGAAAAAAGATATTTCTAAAGATTGCCGATCAGTTTATTTACGGTGTCGTATAATCTAAAATGTGTTACCATATAAAGAAAAATTTATATATAAAACATTCCAGTACAATATTAAACTTTAATAAGTACAGTCATTATGACCACCGTTCTCAAAAACTACACCATGAACTTTCCGCACTACATTCTCTACTGCCGTACACAACATGCCATAAGAAATATGCCGCACACTGTCTGTGATATGTTGTCCTTTAAAACACTTAAGTATGCAACTCTACAAACATAAATTTTGGATTTGGAGTAACCTTAGAACCAAAAGTAAAATGAAGTTAGACCAGGAGAACGAACTAGCCATGTAACTTTAAAATCGCAACTGATGAATGTTTCATTTGTGAAGTGATGGAGCAACAGCTGATGTACATCTACACCAATGTGTGGTGGTAATTCATTCTGCTTAACGATTATCTCATTGGGACATTTTCTGTGTGGAAGCTGTCGAATATCAGAATTAGTCAGCTTTTTGTGGTATATTTGGGTATTGTGCATTTTACTAATCCTGTCTGTGTGAAAGTCTCAAAAAAGAATAATCCAATGAGGAATTTGGCTGTGAAGCCACACTCAATTTTGACAGCATAGGAGATTCTTGTACTGCGTGAAACTATTCAGAGACCCAAATTCGGCAATTTTGAGCGTTAACAGACACATCCAGATAAAATAGTTCTTATCTCCCCACAGGATTTGCCACGGGAATCCATCGTCAACATCTATCCTGGCCAGAATGATAGAACTAATGTCAGTTGTTTACCACAATCATTGTGTTTGAGTTCATGAAAGTGGTTGATTTTGTATGGATAGTAGAGGAAAACTGTGTGTCCTCAAATCTTTCCATTAAGTTGAAAAATTTGTGTGAATCCAATTGTCACGCCATATCTAGGGCGCTGTTACTGCCAGCAATTAGTTTCTTATGATCCGTCGATGATTATAGTTGCCACATGCGTTATCTCCTCCTTTGACACAGATTTGGATCGTCTGCCTGGGCGTATTTACTTTGACCATGTTTCCCCGACCTTCTTAAAAGGTGCCTTCAAACAATATATGATAAACGTCCCTTGCGTAGCTCCTGTCGGTTTCTAAGCTAATAAAAATCTGCGGATGCACTGTACTGATTAAGATAGTGCACCTTTACCAATAATGCGCGTTCTGATATTACGAGTTGCATATTCACTACAGCTGGCTTACTTCAACAAGCCAATTTGTATATATATATGTTCAGCAGACTTGTGTCAATAACTGGATTGTTAATCTACAACACAGTGCCATAAATAAACGTATCAGCGATTTTTAAAAGTAATGTTTTTTCATTAAATCTCATTTCCCATATCATCATTGGTTTCCATACCAAGTTGCAGCTAAAAGCTAGAATTTTTAAGCATGTCGTTAGCCTTAGCTTTGAGCACCGTCCAGGTGACATTACGATTTTGCTCGGTTATACCCCAATTTAGAGGGAGAAAACCAGAGGGGTGGGCAGTGGTCTCCCACCTCTCTTCCCTTTCCACCAACCACACGAGAGGATTGTCGGTTTGATGACTGTTTAGAGTACCCCCATGCTGCAAAGGCACTATACATTTACAAACATCCATGTCTTCTCCGGGATTCGAACCCAGTCCCTATGGCACCGCAGTCAGCGACGCTAACCACTATACCGGTTGGGCGACTATAAACATCCTTCAGTACTATATCAGAATGTTTCCCATTTCAATCCATTATATTACACGCATTAGCAAAGAAAAATTATATTACATTACTTTCAATTTCGTTTAATTTTATATTACTTACGTTTACCAACACCATCTATGAAAAGAAAATATTTATTAAAAAAAATGTATTACGCGAAAAAAATTACTTAAGTAATTACGTATGTTTTGATATGTAAAAATTGGTAAATTTAAAATAAGATTTGGGTAGTTAAAGAAGTAAAGTTAAAATGTCAAAGGATGAGAGTAAATTGATTACTTACATCGATCATTAACTGAAATATAAAAGAAGGAAAATTTGGAATTATATAAGAAATAGTAACACAATGAGTTACATAATATAAAAAGACAAAAAAAAAATTAAGTAATAATATATTCATATAATTATAATGGGCTTTTTTCTAAAAAAGTCTATAATTACTTATAAATAATAACTGAAAATTAATTACAAAATAGCTATAATGAGCCAAATATAAATATCTCAAAGAGTAGGAATATGAATTATTAATATTATTTTAAACATTATTTAATTATACATTATATAATTATAAAAAAATGCAAATTTAACACATTAAAAAATACGCACTGATAATTGCAATCTTTTTAATTCTAGTATCTTAAAAGTGTTTTTTTTACCCTGGTTATTCGCATTATTATTTTAATGATAAAACCTGTATTCAGCGATCTGTGACAACCTAAACTTCAACAAAAATGTCTAGGGGGTGAAACCCAAAACAATAATGAATCCATAAACTCATTAATGGGGAGGTTATACCCAAAAACTTTTTTTTTAGGTTGTGGTAGAAAAGTTGTTGAAATTTCCACAAATGAGGCAATTGTCTTTTTAATGATGGCAATAAAGACAGACTAAAAATTATGCAATCTCTTTGCCCGACTGTTGGTGATTGTGCACAAAAGTTTGTTGCACTTGTGGATATTAAAAGAATTCAGACTGCAGAGGGACATTTTAATCTCCTCACAAAGAAAGTGCGTCAGGCTAAGAGAATGCTATTTAAAGCTATTTGTAAAAAGTAAGCTGAAAAAGAGGAAACACCATATGCATGCGTCGAATTTTAAATTTTAACATTTTAGAATTACAATAATACACTGCATTCATTATACAAATTAAGTAAAATAATTTAATATTTATAATAAGTAACTGTGAATTAAGATATTAAGTGTTTTTGAGTAATATTTATTAAATTTTTACTTTTATTTTCATGAAATGAATCATTATGTTGTATTTTGATTGTTGTGTGGTTTTTGATATCGTTTCGACGTTTGTATTGCATTGGTAAAATATGCATAGTAATAATTTTAGTAAATGGATGTTTATATACTACAAAATCTTTACATTAGTTTTAATTTAAAATTAGCTATTATTTGAATAACCAAAATATAATATATATACATATATAAAGCTGTAATGAACTGCATGTTTAATATCAATTTTCTCAGAACGTCATTTTTTCACATTACGTGCATATTTTCAAAACCGTTCCATGGAAGATAAAATTTTTACTGGAGATTATTACTATATTTGTACTCAAAATGACGAACCAGTTTGAAATTTAAGAAAAGAATTTAAATTTGTAAATAAAAAATTAAAAAAATATTATATTTAAATTAAATTTGTTTAATTAACTTTCATAGTTTATTAAAAATTTTAAATCAGTATTTCATGTTTCGTCATTTTTAAGATAACGCAATTTCCTACATTGTGCAAAAATTGATTTAAAAATATTGGCAACTTTCTTATAAATCTACGTGCAATGCATATCACTTGCGAAAAAGATAACCAAAATTTATTTTTGAAATTATCCAATTAAAAATTTACCTTGATTAAAAATGTAAAATTTATAGTAATATCTACTTGTTTATTCTTCCCCAATTTTCATTCCAGGAAAGAACAATAAACAAATTATAGAAATTTAAAATTGTATATCAGTTAACCATTTTCAACTTTTAAGACATATGACCCCTTAAAGCTAGGCTTCACTACGTTTGAATAAATATTAATTTATGACTTAAACATTTTAACCTCAAGGAGACTCTTAGACAAATATTTTCACATTAATTTCAATTTAAAATGCACAAAGTTTGAATTTAAAATGATTTTTTTTTCAAAATTACATTTATTATTTTTATTAAGAGGAGTCAAAAACTTCTATACCGACAATGTTAAATTAGCTTTTTTCGATGTACCTTTTCTCAAAATCTGTTATGTGTACATGCTTAAAAATTTTCATACAATTAATGAACACCTATCTCATTATACTGAAATGAGCTTTTAGCTAATATTGAATTTTTTAATAATTTATAACATATTTCAAACATAGTGAAATTTGATCCATCTTTCACATAGGAAAGTTTGTAAAAAATAAAGTTTTGTGTTTCTTACAAAAAGCTCATTTCAGTGTATATTAGTCATCATTATAGATATGTCAGAAAAAATTGCATACCTGTGAAAACTTTTTTTCAGAAAATGTACTTTGAACATCAAAAATTTACATTTTGAGATAAAGGAACTTTAATGTATAATTACTTTTTTTATTAAGACATTCCTACCCATATTGCTATAATTTACATTTTTTGAATCTCAACATCCTCTCTCTTCATTTTAAGTCTTTTTTCTTCCCTAACTTCCTTTGTTTTTGTAAACAAGGGTCTTTAGCCTTTAACAACCTCTGTTTGTCGAGTTGCCCCATTGCCGAGTAATCGACATGCTCAATATTAAGTTTTTTCAAAATTTCTGTTTTGATAAATTTTCCATGTTAAATGATGAAATTTCATCATAAGTACCCAATGATAATACTTCTATTTCTACAAATATTTTTTCAGTACACGAGACCATCTTACGTTGTTTACACTTTCATTGAGATTTTGTGTATCTCCATGTAAACACTTTTTTTAGTAATTCAGGATTAAATTATTTGATTTCCATCATTCAGTCAACTTTTAAGAAAAAACAAAATACTTTATTTACATTTTTCGCTCCATTTAAATGGGTGGGACCCAGCTTCAATGATTATTTAATACTAGGTTTTGAGGGCTTCTAATGGCCCTTGAGGTTAAAGAAATGTATTTTCAGAAAAGTTAAAATTTATACAATTTGAAAATGTAAAAATTTCAAAATTGTCATATTAAGAAAAGACTTCAGGTTTCCAACACCCCTTAAATTGAGAAGGCAGTATATAGTTCTAGTATTTTTATATACTAGAACTTGTAGGAAATCTTGGAAAAATATACTCACTTGAATCGTCACCTAAATATAAAACAAAGAATTAAAAAAAAATGATTTCATTTAATAAGAAAGAAATATATAAAATAAACTTAAGAACATTATGGATTTTAGAAACTCCTATTTGTCATACATTTTTAATGTGGTATCTTACTATTAAATTAATATATTATTTATAACTTTAAATGGCAATGCTATGCATCATTTGACATCAAAAGATTTTCATGAAGTAATTTTTCACGTATAAAAGGAATTTTTAATTATTTAATAAAAAAACTCGTTAAATTGCAAACTTAATTAATCCATTCAATAGACGAAATCATTTAAAAGAACCTCGACTAATTTTTTTTTCAGTTTGAAATTCAATAACTATAGAAGGAAAAATTTATGTCCTAGAAAGAAATTTAGTTTTCGCATTTAATTTAAAATGATATATTTGCTTCAAGCAATAATGATATTTACTATCAAAATTCCTTTTTGGAAACAGTTTATATAAACTTGTACAACTATAAACTTCAGTGGATCAAATACGTATACAATTCAACAAATGTATATAAATTTTACTTACACATGCTTGGTTGCACTGAAAACAAGAAAAAACGTGTTACACTAAATTCGAAATGGACCCTTAAAATAATATAGTATCATATACGCGAAAATAATTTGATTTGCCTAACTCAATGATTTGTTCCTTTTTAAAAATATTGGCAGTGTATGTCACATTTTAGATATTATTATGTGTCCAGGAAAGTTGATGATAGTAGTCGTTGAAAAACAACAGTTAGTAATCATTTTAAAAAAACGATAACTTATTTAATAACTAAACCAAAACAGATGAAATCAGAGTCAGCAAACTATCAGTTTAACGATTCAATTCAGTCTTTTGATGACATATATCAGGCATAAAAAGTGGAAAGAAAGTCAACAATCAAGTCGTAAATTATATTCAACCACTACATACTGATATAATATGTACTCTCTGGTTAACTGTTTCAATTGCCAGATAAGAACCCAATAAGTACCTGCGGGATTAATTTTCGTTGTTAAAAGTTATTAAGCTACTAAAAGGATTTTTTAAAAATAAATTATTAATTCCCACAAGTAACAAAATTACATAGTCTCTTTGATTGTAACAACATGAGACTTTAGAAGAAATGTTTCACCAAATTATTATTCATCTCCTTTACATAAAAATCTAACAAATTGTACACAATGCAAATAATATAATTATTCATAATTTAGAAGTTTTCATTTTAAAACTAATAATTATTTTCTTTCGCTAAGAAATTTATCTAATTATTTTATTAAAACATTTATTTAATTTAATATAATATAAAGATAATATTTACTAATATTTTAAGAAAACGATTTTGTTAAAAGATTTAAATATTGATAAATTTCGACCAATTCCCATTGCTGGTGGGGGCTTAGTAGTTCCAGGATGCTAACAACGGAGGATGCTATGGCTTGACAATGACTGCCATAAGTTTGTAATTAGGACCATTCAGCTGCTTCGCACCTACGTACACACACACACTCGCATATACGAGGTAGGATTCATATGTTCCCGTACTGAGTGTAACATGAAAATTTTTTGCAGTAAAGCTTTTACGATAACGTCTCTGTGTTACTGCGTTCTTCCCCTTTCCTAAAAGTGATCTGTTCTAAATCAAGTGGTCGGAAATTTGCCATAACGTCGTTTTCCGTAAGCAGCAATTGAAAGGAATGCCATTTGTAAGGCAGATGTACAACAATGGTAATTAATCAAGAAGCAAATGCATCAAATAAAAGAGTAGATTAGGCACCTAGAAAGAGATGCGTGGCGGGAAAGTGGTCTTTACTATGTTAAAAGTGCAAGGCAGGTGGATGGGGAGGGTGCATTGACTACAACTGGAAACTGAAGGTTTTAGTTAAGATCTTAGGAGACAAATTTTATATATATAAAAAAATAGAGCAAGAAAACGTCGAAAATTGTGAAACCACCTATGCTGATGACAGAACAAATTTACTATGTCTCAAAAATAAAATAATGTCATCAACGGTCATCAGAAGTTATCTGAAGGATGCTGATGTTTCTGTGAGTTTTAAAAACAATCAGGATAACATTATCAAATGTTAGATTAAGAGGCAGAATTCCACGAAAAAAGCTTTATCTCAGTTTACAGCAGCGTTAAAAAAGACTATAGTGTTCAAGGAAACACATTAATTGGACAAATGATTAAAGATCACAAGTTATACGGATGGATGAAACTGGAAATCATTAGGTGATAGTGATGGCCGAAAATATGCAAGACGTAGAATAGGAGAAATGCTACATTCTGACTGCACTCAGGCAACTGTGAAGTATCCACATAGTTTTATGAATTGGTTATACCAGTGTTTCTCAAACTGTGGGGAGCGCCCCCCTGGGGGGGGCGCGAGCATATAGAAAATATAAGGTTAAAAAAATTAATTTACTGGAATGAAAAAAAAAAAAAATACTTTGTGATATAATGAAAAAATACAGATTTACATTGATATGATTTATATATATCATCTGGTGAAAAAAAGGTCATCAAAAATAAAAGATTCTACTTTGAACGCTCATTAGCTATCTTTGATCCTATAACTAAATAAAAAAATATTTTGTTTCCTTTGCTGTAATCCTACGATGAGAGATTTTTTTATTACGTTTCTTTTAATCTAAAATATTACTTTTGCTGGCTTTCGAACTTATGGTAGGGTTACCTGAATCCCTTTTTTTAGGGAAGTTGTAAATTATATAATTCTGTTGCGCTTTTTTTTTCACAATGTGAAAGTGTTTTTATGATACATGGATAAGCATATTGAGCACTTTGAAGGATTAATTGGCCAAGATTTATTTTTATGAGTATACTGAAACATATAATACAAAAATCGTTAATTCTGGGAAAACTGTTTATTTGTTACCAATGACCTTGACAGAGAATCCTCTAATATGACAGTCTTAATGGGAGCTAAAATGAATTGATAACATATCTCCTTTTTTGGGAGTGGCAAACGTTTTTTAGAATCTTAAGGTACTTGTTTAGACCGAGTTCCCAGCACGACCACTATTTTTCAAAAATATTTTCTTGAACATGCTGCATTTTCCCTATGAATAACTTAGTGGTTTTAATTGTGATGTTGACCGACTGATTATAGTTATAAATGTAAATGAGGAGAATATAAAAAAAGAATTGGGCTACTGTGATCTCTCTGAAAGGATATTGAAGCTGATCAAACAAGGGAAACACTTGCTGAAATAATGCATATTAATCATGTTAGCGAAAGTAAATTTGAGAAAAACAATAAACATGAAACGAAAGGAAAATTTTCAATAGCTACATTAAGAACTTTATCAAGAAAATATGAAGCCATAAGTGTACCGCAAAATGCACTTCACCCTGTCAAAAAGACACAAGCAAGAAAAAATTCAACAGGATATTTGTCGATCATCAAAGGACATTAAAATTACAATAACGTGAACAAAATGTGACAGTTTTGCTTGCAAATAACTTTCCTGTAATGCTAGCAAAAAGTGCCTGTGATTTGTGTCCTTTATTAAGGTCACGCACATTTCGAACAATTTAGTTCAGTTTTATTGGATATTTTCTCAAATTATGAAAGACAAATAGAAAAATCCCTGAAATAGGTAAGTATATTTTCTCTTAGTTAAATTATTCACTGAAATTGTTATTTTTATCTTGTATATTGAAAATGATTATAAAAAAAAGAATTGGGGTGCATCACTCCCCGCGACCATTAACGTTAGTATCGAGTGCACACCTGATCCCGGGCTTTCTCGCTTTAAATATTAAAAAAATACACTGGTGTGCAAAACTTAAGCAACAGGTGGGTTTATTGCCATAACTTCACGAAAAATCATCTGAGAGACATGAAATTCTGAAATGAGGGAGAGTATTATGTACGTAAAGGATGACGAAAGCATCGGCGCTGAAAAAGGAATACAACTCATACGGTATGGAATCAAACAAAAACAAGCTTTATTGAACGCATAATATAGTGACTCATGATTGTCTATCCAACAGGAAGAACAACATGCAGATGTTCCTTAATATGGTATATGCCCTCCCCTTACTACAATGGTTGCTTCGCACCGTCTCCGCATACTCAGAACCAGCTGGTGCAACATTTTGAGGTAGGAGTGCCCATTCCTCAATCAACATCTGTTTGAGTTGTTGGTTGTACTCGGATGATGTGAGCGTGTGTGGCAATACGTCTCCCCAAAGCATCCCACACATGTTCGATGGGATTTAAATCTGGGGAGCACGCTGGCCAATCCATTCGAGTGATATCTTCCCTTTCCAGCAGCTCCTCAACAGCAAGAGTGCGATGTGGCAGTGCATTCTCATCCATAAAGATGAAGTCTGGGCCAATGGCACCTCGGAAAAGATGCAGATGGGGAAGAAGTACCTCCTCACAATAGCGATCCCTGGTTACAGACCCTCTGTCGAAAATGGGAATCTCAGTTCCGCCGTTCAGCATAATGCCAACCCAGACAAGAACTCCAGGACCACCGTAACGATGTCTTTCCTTGATGTTACTGGGATAAAAACGTGTCCCGATCTCTCTCCAAATCAAAATGCGTTGAGAATAGCTTCTGGTACTGAACCGACTCTCATCCGTAAAGAGAACACGACTCCATTGATCAGTTGTCCAGTTTTTGTGCTCTCCGTCCCACTGTAAACGGTGGCTTCGGTGGCCATCTTACAACGGGAGGCAGCGTTCAGGACGGCGGGTGAACAGGCCCCCTTTGTGAAGGCGTCTGGCCACAGTAAACCGCTACCTTGTCGACCTGTTGCTGTACAGAGCTTCTGAGCAATGGCGCTTGCTGACTGTTGTCGAACTTTTTCGCCTGCAGTATGATTTTCGGTCATCCCCTGCAGTTGTCGTCCTCGGGCGGCCACACCAACCTTTCTAACAGCTGTACCTGTGGTTTGGAACGCTTTCCAAGCGCGCGAAACGACACTTTTGTTGATTCCGAACTCTGCAGCTACACTGGTGACAGTACGCCCCTCCTCCAGCTTTCCGAACATTCTTCCACGTGTGAAGTCGTCCAGATGATTTCTTCTAGCCATATTTCACGAACTGACTCCACTGGCACTTGCAGAGAATATGGTGAATGCGTCTCCATCCTTCATTTCATTCTACTGTTGAGCAGCGCGCGCCGACATCACGCGTTTTGCGTACGCTCACATCGCTTCTGACGTTTTGTTCCTGATATTTGCATACGCATGACGTTTCTACTGACTTACGTGTTCCCTCTACTGATCTCCAGACCTCCTTTTCTGCAATTTCATGGCTATCTGCTAAATTTTTACATTATTGCTTAAGTTTTGCACGCCAGTGTAACACAATTGTTATTCATTAGAATTTTATATTCTTTTTTTATTACTTAACATTTATTCTAAATGCTAATTCTACGAGGCTTAAAATTACAGTTCATTCAAAACCGTTTATAATATAAGTATTCATTTCAATAAATCATTTTACATTTTTGTATACATTGTCATGCACTTGGTTTTACTCTCCTTACAATTAAGCTATTATATCAAGAATAATGTATTATCATTTTTTTAAAAAATAAACTCGTGTTAAGAGTGGTTACTTCAGCCAGTATAAGAACAAGTTTAATAATTATCAGTGCCTTCCATGGGCTTGTCTTGCAGAGCAAAGTTTTTCAAAGGAAGGCTAAAAATTAGAAATTGACACTCAGAGTTATTTTTTGATATTTAGCTCAGATCTATATTTTGTCTTCAAAGTAGACATCGCAGAAAATCCTGATTCCCAAAGGTATGATGTTAAAAATGGTAATAGTATACGAAATGCTTTTGTTTTCAGTGCAGAAAATTCAGCATCCACCTCTATCCAGAATTCAAAGAGTGATGTATTACAAAATTGCCCTTTAATTTCGTCACTGGATGTGAAATCTATGAATACCTCTTTTTTGGCAGTTGAGAGCCCTTCTGAAGTATTTTGAAATGGATCCCTAACCCATTCGTAACTTACTATCAATTTGCCCTCATTTGTGTACTTAATGTTGTATTATCATCGAATGCTCGCTGTGATTTAAAAATATATCTATGATTTTGTTTTAATCCACTGCCGTAAATACTTAATACCGTGAATTACAATTAACGCGTGAATAATGAAATGTACTTCAAGAGAGATTCGGTAGCTAATCGATTCGTCCAAGACTGACTAGAATTGTACAAGGTACAACATTTTTACATGTTTTATGCAGACGTCTGTTAGGTTGCCTAGACTCACATGAACGTTCGCGAGAATGCCAGATGTAATGGATATGATAAAGAGCAACACACATAGATTAGGCTATTTTTTAATGACATTTGTACTTTTAGAAATGGACCTTGAAAGAAATAAATCTTTAATTAAATATTATTTCTCAATCTGTTTCAATTTAAAAATTAGAGAAAGAAAAATAACATAATTAACCTGTTACTTAAAAGTAATTTACTTAAAATATATATTACTTAAGAGTAACATATATAAAAAATTTAATACTTATCTTATTAATACTGAATTAAGAACAAGTTTAATAAGTATTAGCGACTTCCATAGGCTTGTCTTGCTGAGCAAAATGTTTTAGAAATTGACCCTCTGAGTTCTTTTCTATATTTAGCTGATATCTATAGATTGTCTTCTAAGCAGCCACCACATTTTGCAATATGTTCCAATTTAAAAATTAGAGAAAGGAAAAATAACATTATAATTATCCTATTACTTAATTTTTTTTTTTGCTTGAAAGTAACATTTACAAAATTTAATACTTATGTTATTAATTTGTACGGTTTATAATTAAGATCGTGTATTGTAGCTTTAGCGTCAAAGTACATTATTATTGCATTCAGTAATTTATTAATGTATAAGGGGGGCGCGATAAAAATTGTGATTGAAAAGGGGGGCGCCAGTATTGAAAGTTTGAGAAGCACTGGGTTATACATATCAGAAATGGTATGGATCACTTTCGTATTATTGATGGTATACTGAATATCAGAAAATGCATGGACACCATTCTAGAACACAAACTTCTTACTTCCATCAGAGATCTATTTACCAACAATGCTTCATTTATTTTTCTGCAAGATTCTTCTCCTTGCCTCACAGTAAAGTAATCGAAGGATTGGTATTGTTCTAAGGTCATTGAGTTGTCCTAGCCAGAAAACAGTCCTGACCTCAATCCTATAGAAAACTCGTTGCACAGTTTGAATACTCTTGTCCGAATAAGGTACTCATGAAAAAGAAAAAGAGCTAATTGAGAATATAATTGTTTCCTGGCATCATGTAATAACGAAGGAAGAGCATAAAACTATTTTCAGCTCAATGAAACATTGATGAGAAGCTGTAATGAACAATAAAGGCTATCCCTCTAAGCAATACTAACTCACTGCTATCATTAGTATCTAATGTATATCGATAGTTATTGCAGCCTAATTTTTTTGTTTTGAAAATATTTAGATTTGTTTTTTGTGTTGGATTCAGTATTAAATTCCCTTTAAAATGATAGATACTACTTTTGCATTTTGTGAAAAGTAATATTTTCAATAAGCACACAAACTTAAAAAGCAAACAACAATTTAAAAAGTGTCTATAATTTTGGCTACCACTGTATATATATATTTAATATTATTTCCAGAAGCTTTAAGAAATATTTAATATCATGTGTCAAAACATTTATAAAGAAATCTCCAAATGTCTATTTAATTATTTTCAATAAAAGAATAATTTTCAGAATTGTAATTGCTTAGAAATAATATAAAATATGAGTTATTAGATTATTTAAAAATTTCTAGTGATTATCTTATCATCCAAAATCATTAAAATGTATAACTCTAACTGAAAAACTACTTACAACTGTCCTTTCCTGAAACATAAACAAAAAAATAATTATTTGCAGTTTTAAATTGGGCACTTTACAGATAATGTTTCAAAACCTGTAATGTAAAATCACTTGATAAATTATTAAAGTCAAATTACTACTATATAAAGATAAATTACTCGGTTATTATAATAACTGAATTATTATTACTTCTATTTTAAGTCATAAGTTTTACCCTGCTAAAGATTAATAAAAACATTTCTAATATTTTTAAAACATCTTATTTGTATTAAATAATTATGTATAACTCAACATATTAAATGTTCTACTGAAATATAAATATGAATGGCCAAATTATTTTTTACTAAAAGAATATAAATGCTAAAAATATCTGCTATTGAATAGCAAGTGTGAGTGGTACTTTATTACGTTTTATCCCTCCATTTTTTATTTGGTTATAGCTAAAAAGTCTAATTTAATATTTCTATACCATATAGTATATATGACATAGCTGAAAAATAAAGATGTGATTAAAATAACTTAATTTTTAAGAAATATTTAAATTATAACACATGCACATCATATCTTATATATATGTTAGATATTCTAATTATTCTTATACATATATCGCGCTTAACCTCCACACATATGAATTAAAATATTTCAATAAATATTTAATATTTTTCATAAGTTACTTACCATCGTATTTATGAGCTAAATTCAAACTGTTAAAATCAATTTGGCTGGGGTCGATGTTCAGTTTGCTAACTGAAAAAAATAATTAAAATAAGGAATGGTTTCACACACACACACAGTAACATGTGAGATTTTAGTAAAGCTTGTTTAAAAATGCAGGCAATATTAGTGAGGAAACAAATTTGTTTGATACAAATCAAATATTAAATTATCAGCATATTTATTTTCAAACTACAAAAACATGATGTTAATATTTTATATATAATAATTTTGAAATAAAAACAATTTGAATCCATTGCAGAGATCCTATTCACAAGTCAAATTTTACTTTTCTTTCGATTTCTCTAATTATGAAAGTGGGTTCAAATGAAATTGATTCTAGATGTGTATCCATGAGATGCCTAGGGACAGAAATGAGATAGATACATAAAAAAAAAAAATAATATTTAATGAGTTAAATGCATACAAAGTTTGTAAAAAAAATCAACCATGACGTTTAGAGCAGGCATCCCATGGCTTAGAAGATTACGAATTCCGTCCACAAAGAGAGATGCCGGTTAAACATGAAAGAAGTTAAAAATGCACCCTTTTGTGTCATGTTGGATTAATTTTTCAGCGCCCCAAAAATGCGAGTCGAAGGGATCTGAAATGTAAGCGGGATGCCATACTTCCGTTTTACGACCGGCCCGACACACCTGGGTGACTTGCAGCCTTGCATTGTCGTGTAGAATGATGACATTTGACGACAGAATACCTGGACGTTATGCAGCTTGTCAAGTGCTTGGGTGTACCGTTTGGCACTGATGGAGATGTCAGGTTCTTTATAATCCAGTAATAAGTAATTCTGCATGTCGTGAAATGCCGTCAACATCACCTTTCTGGCCAACTGCTGACATTTGAATTTTTGGGCCTAGGTGAGTCGGGATGCTTCCGTTGCATTCTGACTGACTTCCCTTCCAGTTGGAAGGGGTGACACCAGGTTTCTTCCACTAGGTGCTGCAGAAAATCGTTACCATCGTCCCTGTAGCACAGCAATACTCAAACTGTGGCCCAAGAAACCTTTTTAAGTGGCCCGGTCATGGCTCATTGCTCTGAGAAATTTACTTATTTAAGAACATTGTATCAAAAATTTATTGGAAAATTATTTATCAAGAAATCAAGTGCATCAATTTTGCTTTTTGCTGTCGGTGTCGTACGGGTACGAACTGATATTCTTTTTCTATTTGGAACGGTTACGGTTAGTGATAACAGACAGCAGTGGAGTAGCGACAATTTTATGGGTGGAACTAATGTTTAATTATCTTTCATATCTTACAAGCTAAAGGTATTCGAAAAATAAATAAATCGTTTCAAGACGTTTGGGAGGTAGACTATTTTCTAGTGAAAAACAAACACGGATCAATAATTGTTTGATTTGTAACGAAAGAGTTGTATTTAAAAAATACAAATAAGCAGGAATCATTCAATGTCACTTTTCCTCGAAATTCTCATTCGAGAGATGATAAACAGGCTTTATTGAATAATCTTGCAACAGTAACAAAGTGTTCTGTCAGTGGTAACAAAGACATCCTAAGAAGTTTTTTTATATTACATTATTGGTAATCATATGAAACTGTTTATTGATGCAGAAATTACGAAGAAGTGTTTCTTAAATGCTTCTAATTTTGTGTTAGTGACAAAAATAAAAAATAACAATTAAGAAAAGCAAAACAGGAGTTATAATATTTTGATCAGTTTTTCATATTTTAAATTTCCAATGTTATCCTGGTCGTAAAGCATTTTTCCCACCCCCTGCTCTATTTATCTTCATGTTGCACCTACATACTAACATATGTATGCGGCTCAGATGTAAAAAGGGTTGAGTACCCCTGCTTTAGAGCAAAAATGCGAAACTAAATCACGCTTCATGGTGTTTAAAAGATGTGGAGTACCTATTGGCAACAAACTTTTCGATATTTTAAAATGTTGGTAACAATATTGTGAACAGTACCGATGGAAACGCTGAACTCATTTGCGACGTCACGAATGTTTCAACGTCGATTTCCCTTGATTGCAGTGTCAATGTCCGTAATCAACTTCGTTACAACTTTCTGCACCTGACCGGGTCACGGAAATCCCTTGTCTGCGTCAACCGTCTCTAGCAAACATTCTCCTTCTCCCACTTTTCACCGTGGTGGGTTTCTAACAATACGTGTGTGTGTCACCGTACACCACTAGCATTCTGCTAAGTATATCCACTGGCTTATACCTTTCCAGTATTAAAAACTTTATTACGGATAGTTGATCCGTTTTGTTCGCGAGCGCAGTTACATCCACACTAGTCATTTTTAAATGAAGGCCACGTCTTTACGAATGCATTTATCACAAATCTGCTTGTGCACATACCTGCGTGGTACACACACCTTCCCTATCGCATTTGTTTCACGAAAAATACATTTAAACTGTTCACATGCGATGCTTTGAATCTCATTCATTTGAACAGACATTATATATTTTTCATTATTATATGTACACCATCTTATCTATACACCTTCGTTGATTCTGTCAAACAAAATACAAAGTTAAATACTTTTTGAAAATTAAACTGCAATTATATGTATATATATATATATACATATATATATAAAACAAAAAAGTAAAAAAATAGTATTTAATGAAGTATAGAAGTATTTCTCAGAAACGATTCTTTACTCCAAGAATCATTTCTGAATAAGAAAAGTAAGTACCAATTACTTAGAAGAGTTGTGTAGGAGTTTTTACAGTTAATTAATGCATGTAAAAAAAACATTCTCAAAATAAGTTCTATCACAATGCTTAGAAATCAGAAGCTTTTTGAGTTATTTACATTCTCTTATATTTTACAAGGATTTAAAAAAAAATAATTAAAACCTCCTTTTGAAATTAATAATTAAAACGATTATATTTGAATACAAACTGTTTTCTTAAATTAAAATTTAAAAAGAAATGCATCAAAACATACTTACTTAATGTCTTTATTTCTATGAAAAATTAAAAAATAACTATTTGATATGATTTCAGATCAATATAAATATCGTATGATAAATGTTTTTCTTGTGTTCATTTTAATATGTCATGAATACCAAATAAAGCATTAGCATTTATTTTAATTATAGAATGTTGCAGTAAATAATATTAAATTAAAATAAAGAAAAAGCATTACAATAATAAAGATCAAATAATGCATAAAAACTAACATACAGTACGGAATTTTGATTTAAATGTTTATAATCTGTAAGAAAATTACTCTCATAAGTAAGATAATTAATTAAAATATGTTTCTACAGACGTATACCACAAACAATTGGATAAGCCTAAGTACTTTTTTAAAATAAAAGAGGTAATTAGAAAAATGAATTCAAAAACTCAAGAAAGAAAGAATAGCATTTGGATTACTGAAATTAAATCGCTGCGAGGATATCATATTTTGATTCTAAATATATGATTATAATTACCTATTTTTCTTCACACACACACACAATATTTTTGTATTTTTTATTAAAATAATAAACACCAAAAATAATCTAATTGCATTAAATATAATTTTCTTGGACAGAATTATCCAAATATAAATATATGAAATCAGTGCATATATGTTTTAAAATTAGCTTACTAATTAATCTCATGTTTCTATTAAATATTAATTGTATTATCAAAATATTATTCAATAAATTATTATTATAAGTATAAAAATTAAGACTCACAGAATTTAATACAAATAGTAACTTTTCGTTGCTGTTTTACTTCTCTTATTAAACTAATTAATCAGGAAAAAAAGATAAACCACGCTAAAGGTAAAAATAAATTGTATCCTTACTTTGTACGGTAGAAGGATCTAAATTAGCAGCTGCAAAACGTAATCATATGTTACTCATGTTTTTGAATATTATGTATACATATTTTTCTTTATTTTCATATATAAAAAGTCTTTAAAAAATTTAATTTAATATTTTTCTTTAAGGACATGTTTATTTTAGTAACATTACACAAAATATTTTTATGCTTCCTTTTTTATATAATAATTCGATTGAAAATAAAATATTGCATATTTCAGAATGTTTTAAAAGTGACTCATATAAAAGATTAAGAAACAATAATTCTTTTAGACCACCTTTCTGGCAGCAACCATTCAAACGATTTAAAACAGAAAAAATAATTAACAAAATGAAATAAATGCTTTAAAAGCACATTTTGGGAATTAATCAACCGTTTTGTGGTTTTTTATCCGTTTTATTTATCAGAAAAAAAATCAAATGAATGGTTTCTTAAAGTGTATGCCAATAAATATATTCTACTTGAAAAAAACCTTAATGGAAGATATTTTCTGTTTAATTTTTGTAGTTAAGGCAGCGATTCTCAAACTGTGAGGGGTGCCCTACTAAGGTGGCGGGAGCATATAGAAAAGTCAAAAATAAAATAGATCATTTAAACAAATCACAATATTACTATAATGAAGGGAAGCAAAACAAAATATACATTCTGACATAATAAAAAATAAAATATACATTTACACTGATATAATATATTTTTAAGGTATCCGACTACGTTAGGAACCATGATTTTGCAAAACCGTATAAATGGATAATTGGATAATATTTATGATATTTAGTGTCACTTAGATTAGAAAATGTATATAAAATTGTTTTAAGAATAGTATTATAATAAAAAATAATTTAAGTACAATATTTTGACAAAAAATGAACATAGAATGACCCATTTTCAAAATAATCTCCTTTTGTGAAAAATGTTTCTATTATAATAATATTTTGCCTACATATAGCTCAGAACGCTGTACAGAGGCTCAACTAGAATTTTTGAAATATATAACTTAGAAGTGGGTTTATCCATGTTTTACGACAACAGAGGGGAGAAATTTAAAAAAAAAAAAAACACGCCGATAATTATTTCAGTTGGTTGTAACTCTGAAAATGATGTGAGTTTTTCAAAAAAAAATAGTTCAGACTCTCTGGAGAAGTCTTTACTTTATATAAGTGATCGCGCCCGCGAAATATTATTATTTTAGAAGCATTTTTATAAAAGGAGAACATTTTGAAAAAAATTTTATTCTAAGTTAATTTTATTCTAAATTATCCATTTATCCGCTTTTTTTAAAATCACGGTTCCGAACGTAGTCGGACACCTTAAATGGATCATTAGTGCACAATATATGTAATCAGTATCGCACACAAGAATTTTTCAAGGGGTCGGGGGTCCTGGGTCGACAGTTCACCATTCTTCTATCATGCTCCTTTTGATTTTGTCGATTTTCGGGAACAAAACACAATAAAAAACTAATAATAGAATAAATAATTAGCTCTAATTAATAAAATTAATCATTAATAACAATTATTTAATTAAATTTTACGTACTATATACTTAGAGTTATAATCAATCGGAAAAAAAATATCGAGGGCTTTGGGGGGGAGTACGAACCCCCAGGACACTCCCCTTGTGTGCGACACTGTATGCAATTAATAATTTATTAATATTAAGTTAAGAATACGTTTAATAATTACACGTGCCTCTTCCATGGGTTTATCTAGCACAGCAAAGTTTTTCAAAGGAAGGTTTAGTATTAGAAATTGACACTCTAAGATATTTTTCTATATTTAGTTGAGATTTAAATTTTGTCTTCATAGCAGCCACCTCAAAATTCCGATTTTCCAAAGGAAAGGTGTTGGAAATGGTAATAGTAGTCTTTTGTTGTCGTCACAGGTGATGGACATAAGACATAGCGCAACAAAGACTAGACTATTTTTCTAATGACATTTGTATTTTTAAAATGGATGATTGAGGAAATAAATATTTAATTTAATTAAAAATATTTTGTATCTGTGCTTTAATTTTAAATTAGAAAGAAAAAAAATACTTATCCTATTGCTTAAAAGTAGCATATACAAAACTTAATACTTATCCTGATAATTTGTACGTTTTATAATTAAGGTGGAATTGCAAGTTTGGAGTCAAAGTACATTATTATTGCATTCAATATATTCTTTTTGCATGGGGGAGCGATACAAATTATGATTGAAAATTGGGTCGCATATACTGAATGTTTGAGAAACACTGAGTTAAAGTCTAAATGAATTTTTATCGGTCCTAATTGTGAACATTAACTGACGATCTTTATTTATAAATTGGTTTCATAACTTGACTGAAAAATTAGGAAAAAAAAAAAAACACTATCCTTCAAATTTATAGAACAAAATTCAAAAAAATACTGATATTTTTTTTGCAATGAATAATTAGTTAAAAATATAATGGATTAATGGCAAATATAAATAAATAATCAAAACTGAAAATATTTCATATTTACCTTGAGGAGATGGACGAGCATCAACTGAAAAAGTAACAAATTAGAAATACAAGTAAAAAATAAAAAAATAAAATGAAATTTTTTGCAAATAATTAGAATTAAAAACTGAAAAATCTCTGGGAGAGAATAAATTTTTTGGATTGGTTTAAATTGTTTGAAAGTCAAATTAATTCATACGCAAAGAGGATAAAGTTAAGGAAATCTGAAGCACAAAAATAACATCATCTTTTATATATTTATATAGCATCTAGAAATTATAAATGTTTAATGATTACTAAACAGGCTATCATTAAAATCAATAAACGGAAAATTTTGAAAAATACAAATGGTTAAAAAAGTCTTAAATATCAAAAATACGAATTAAAAAAATTTTGCTTAATATACTTTTTTTTTTACAAATCCCAAAACTATTTTACATCACTAAATGTGAATGTGTGTGTGTTGCTGCACTTCTAGAAAGAATCATACAAGTTAGATACTGGTTAAAATATACAAGGAATCACACACATGTTTGGTTAAAGAAACATCCAGATATCTCACGTTGGCCGTATGTAAAAAACATTGTAAAAATTCTTTGAAATATTTGTCCTCATTTAAAAGTTGTAAAACATAAATACAAAATCGATATACCCCGCTAAGAGCAAAAGAGTACCATAAAAACGAAGTTCGAAAGCAATCACATGGTTGACTTCTGTGAGGATGGACTTTTGTATTGTGAAATCGCCTCTCGCATGGAGCGCTATGTCCCAATGGAAGTGCATGGATGTAAGAAATGTAACATGCTTTTCAGATATTAGTTTACCATGGATATAAGTTGAAACTTCGTCTGTGAGTCAGGCAATATAGCATCACTATTTGGCAAAACCTGCAATGATAGCCAAGAATCTTATTGAGTTTAAAAAAATTGCACACAAGATTTGAACATATCCGCTCGTGTGTCATTTTCGCATAATTCACTGACTTCAGCTACTTCGCGCAAAAATTTCTCAGCACAGTATACCTTTGAAGCTGAGCCATTGATATCTCTCGCTACAATGAGTTCACTAACACAGCCAGTGTAATCACAATTGGTAATTAATCTCTTTTCAGATAAAGTATCACTGAAATCTAAGCAATAATGATAGGCGTGTACTTATCAGGAGCTACGGAGGTGAAGCCACCTTCCGAAGTGTTTTACTCAGCTTCATTCTGGACGAACAAGAAGCCTCATGGTATAAGGCGCTGTTGAATACCACTGACTGTCCTGTTTTGCACCAAATATTGAAGACCCTGAACAGTGGGCATTACAACAGAACACGAGTTCGAATGCCTTTTTCGATACCTTCTGTAAACTGCATTTCAGCAAGAGCATGCCCATCTACATGTTGTTCTGTGCCTTCTTCAGAGCTCCACACCTTCCGTTTCTTCCAAGGTCAGCACATTCTCTGGATATTTCACTCAATGAACACGGCAATGAGCGGCCCACTCTAAGTACGACTGAACTGTCATCAGATAAGAATCGTGTGACGATCAGTGGTAGTAAGTCTTGACTGACACAAACATTCCGTTCATACAATATCTATTCTTAAACATTTCTAAACATTGTTCTCTGGAATCTGTTTTTTGGTATGAAACTTGCCTTTTTTCTCCCAACTTATAACATCATCACTGACTGCTGAAACAAACCGCCCTTCTACCTGCCGTTTTTGACGGAAATGTCTTCTCCCTCCCTTTCTAATAATTTTTGCCACCGTTTTTTCATTTATTCAGATATCATTGACGGGCTTAATTCATGTGACGTCATAGTCACATGATAAGAACAAACACATGTTTCTATTTCATTAGTTAAAAAATTCACGTAACGTCCTAATGCAATCATATGTTTCCGACTAATTAATACATGCTCTTCTTGGTCTTTGCAGAAACTTTATTTTAAAAAGCACATATTTGTCAACAATAATAACGAACATAAGTATATATATGTCATGTTTCAAGTCAACACCAAGCTTTTTTAAAAACGGTTCTATTTAACTAGCAATCGAGACATGTTACGCGGAGACAACGGGAACTCCACGTGAAGTCTAAGTGGCTTACGACTTATGTCCAGAACTGTTAAGTACCATTTTTAGTTTATAAGTTATTCTTGAAAGTTAAGGATGACATATGGGGCAAAAAAATAATGGTCTGGGAATAGAAGTGTTCTGTTTGGATATGAGTCCGGAGAAATAATTTAATTGGGTGTTTAATTTAAGACTTGAAGATGTAACGGAAAATAAAAGTTAAGTGGTATATAGGGATTCAATTTTAGATCTAATTTAATATTCCTTATATATATATATATATCAAGCAAAATATACTTGATCTAAAAAAAACACGACTTATATAAGGTGTTTTTCTTTTTTGTTTTTATTTGTTGTATTATTTAATTAAATTTGTTACATTTGAGTAACTTTACCCCTTTATGAAGCTTAAAATTTTATCTAAAAATTTTACAATTAGAACCAGTACCAGTTAGTTTAATGTCAGTTTTGAATTAAGTCGAGAACATGAGATTGCATTTATCATGTGACAGTCATTCGCTGGCAAAGTCTCATGTGAAGGCCACCAAACTAAATAAATGTTGCTTTCTAAATTTTTTTTAAGAGCAAAATTATAAAGTAAGAACTTTAAATTTTTGCACCGCCTATATATAAACTATGATAAATTTTAATCGAAGTACAGGTTGACGAAATTAAACTACCGCTACTCAGAGGGATCTGGAGGCCGTTCCATTTGTCCAAAGAAAAAAAAATGGACGACAGACAGTTCAGATGATGCGCTCAAGGTTTCTGAAATAAGAAAATTAGTTTAAAAATTGCCAATAGATGGCATTGTGAGTCAACACATTCCAGCACAATAAAAGGAAGATGGTGATCTTGCCGCAATTAGATAAGCATTGCAGAATGTCGACATGGCCTGAGAGAGCACTTCTTGCGAAGCTATACTAGCGCAACAGTGAGAATGCAGCAGCAGCTGTCAGAGAAACCGTCTCAAGAAACAATGACGATGTCGGAGCATGCTCTTAAAGACATGATGGTAAAATCCGAGAAAACAGGACGGAAAACACCGTCGTCGCACAGTGGGCAGTTTTCCCAATCTGGCGCACGGCAAGTCGAAACATTAAATTGCGCGAAATAAAACAACAACCACAATTTATGGACCTAATAGGTTCCCTAGCCATATGGTAAACAGTTTTTGTCAGTACGCGAAAGGAAAACGTCAAAAATTGTCGGTTTAGATCGGGTTTGTTCTTGCTACAAGAAACACTTGAGAGAGCCTCCTTTTCAGTCGTTAGTCCTATCATTCCGTCTGAAAAGGATTTTGCAGATTTTAACATTTTTTTTTTTAAAAATAGATACCATGAGTAAGTAATTTTCTGATTTGACTTTCAAATTAGGTTCAAGTTCGATTAAAAATTGTAAAAACATAACATTTAGCACAGCATGTAACTCCTAAAGTATGCCAGTTTTTTGTGTTTAATGGACTAGAACTTTTGGGATTGACTCGGATTGATCTCAGTAACACTTAAATCATAGAGAGTAGATGTAGACCTTTAATTTAATACCAAATTTAGCTGCTACTTCCTGCTACTGCCAAAGTTATGATTTTTTTCAGCGTTGGCTGAAGGTATTACTAGGCGTGCCTTATTCAATGCATTATTCAAAAATAATGGTGTTTTGAGTTTAATTAGGACTACCACGGACTTTTATAAATATGACCAGCGGCAATTAAAATTTATAAAAATTATTAAAAATTTCTGTCCGTTTGTAGGGGAAAAATGGATGATGTGCCACAGCAATTAAAAGTTCTTCTCCAAGTCGAATGATGCCGTGGTTGTTGGGGGAGTAAGATTTACATTATATTTTATTATTTTTAAGAAAAATATATAGCTAATATTTTAGTGTGGTATTTTATGTTTATTTAAGCTTATAATATAATTATTTTTTCAGAATTAAAAACTTTAAAATGGTTTTTATCGTTTTGTGTTTTTTTCGGTTCAAAAAAAGACTTCTTCCAAAATTTACAATCCCCCTTTCTTTTTCCCCTGTTTTTTATATGTAATGATGAAACAAAATTAGGATCCATTTTGCTGTAAATTAATACTTTTTAAAATTGAAATGGGGGGAAATATTATAGGTTTTTTGGTTAATTTAAATATATATGTATATATATATATATATATATATTATTATTTTTCCCCCAAAAACTAACCGGATTTTTAAATTATCCCAGAGGTTTTAAAATCCTCAGAAATATTAAAAAAATTTCATGAAAAATTAAATTAACAAAAAGAGTAGAATTTTAAAAATTTCCAAAATTTTTTTAAAAGAAATTAAACTTGAAAATTGTAATAAAAAAGTAAAATTTTATCTCGATCACTTTTTTAAAAAAACATTATATAAAATGTAACATGTAATTTTAAGTACATAAAAAAAAAAATTCTCAAAGTGGGTGAGTCTTTTTTAAACACTATCTATTATCCTTTTATTGTATATGTACAATGTTATGTTTGATTTATTTGTTTAATCTTTTAAAATTATTAAATTTAATTTTTAACTTGCCACACTATTTTGTATATTTTCCACGTGTAAATTACTTTTTTAAATATCCTTAGATCCTTGTTCAAAAACAGGGGCTGTGGTATCCCAGTGGTCAAAGGAAACGGCCGTGGGTTGGAACAAGGGAGAGTTCGAGCCCAGTACCACTGAGGGCCCCCCGGGAGGGGACCGATGCACATTAAATCGCTGGGGATGAAACGTCCTTCCGTTGGTGTAAAGGGGTGGGTGCCCAGGGCATCCCGTCACTTAGTCATGGTTCAAAAAATTAAGGTCCGTCACCAAACGCCCTTTTGTGTAGCTGAACAGGGACGTTTATATTCACTGACTTGTTCAAAAACAGTTCCCCTTAGAAAAGTTTTTTGTGATCAAATTAAACTTTGATATAAAAAATTTAAGACCCTATTGACCTTTGGGGTTTGTAAAAAAAAGAAAGAATACCCAATTTAAAATTAATTACCTATTTAGATCATTTGAAGACTTTTAAAACCGTAAATAATTTCTGTTCGCCAGATTGGGAAAACTGCCCACTGTACTTCGTAGAAGATATTGCTAGAGCGGTCGTGCGTGGAAGTAAGCAATGAATCATTTTCTTACTGTATTTTACCGAAAATTTTGTACCCTTGATATGCCCACCCCAAAATTTTTTAACCTACCTTTATAAGATTAAAGGGGTTAGCAATTGTTTCAAGATTTATACATTCAAAAATTTGCGCAGAATTTCTCGAAGAAGGACGATAAAGATTCATGGCATAAAAAACATTTTTTTGGATTGACGAGGCCCACTTCCATCTTAATGGACAAGTGAATAGCCATAATTGACCCCCCACGCGGTACATGATAAAGCTTTGCATGATATAAAAGGTTCCGTTGATGCTGGTTCATTGTTTCATTCATTCTCGGACCCTATTTTTTTGAACGAGTGATCCCTCAAGGACATCCCACCTGCACTGTAAACGGGAAAAGGCATCGTGAGATGTTATAGACCTACTTAATCCCTACTCTACAGCAATAAAGCTGCCTACAAGGAACCATATGGCATGATGGAGCCACACTTCACATCACGAGCTCAGTCCAACAATTGTTAAGGTAGACATTTACAGACGCATATGTGATCAGCCGATCTCTCCCCAACAGCTTGGCTTCCACGATCACCCAATCTCGTGTCTTTTGACTTCTGGTTATGGGGTTTTTAAAGCTAACGTTTATACCGGGAGCGCGTTGGATAATTGTGATGGATTTGAAGAACAGTATTCGCCACCATATTAACAACATTTATGTTGACTCTCCGTTCAGTGATCGAAAGCTTGATGTTCAGTATGGAGTGCGATGTTGATCATGATGGTTCCTATATTGAACATGTTTTAAAGCACTGATTTGCATGCTAAGTACCGTACGTTCTTAAGAAAAGTGCATTATTATTAATAATTTGCAGTGCAACATTGTAATTATGAATTGTCCTTATTGCATTCCTTTGTGTAAGACCATTCATTTTCACCATTTCTTGATCTCAGTTTGTCCTTTCTTCACACGATAACTCGTAGCGCTATCTAGTGGCTGTTTTTTAAACTATTATTATTTTTATTTTAGAAACCTCTAGTGCATCATTTGAAACATCTGTTGCCCAAATGTTTTTCTCTTCGGCTAGCAGAACATCCTCCAGGTCTCTCTGAATAGCGGAAGTTTAATTTCGCTAACCCTGTATTTAAAAAAGAAATTATGAAAATAAACTAAAAAAACGTGATTGGATGCAAAACATGAAACTAAAAACATTTGTTTACTTTGAATTTTAACGTAGTGTGTATAAGCTGTACAATTTTTCAACTACAAGCAGTACTTTAAGATTTCAACTACTTTATTGGCTTATAAAAAATTACGTAAAATTCAAAATTACAGTAATTTATTAAAACAAAAAATATAGTATTAACAGTTTAAAAGTTATTAAAAATTTGAAATATTATAAATAAAATATTAAATAAAAATGAAAAATATTGGAAGATTGCGCTGAAAATCTATCAATTACTAAAGCATAGAAAAGCTGTACATATAAAATAAATCTAGATGTAGCGTTTGTTTTTCTTGTGATATGTATATAAATCGGTTATAATTTAATCCATTTTATTTTAACAATGAAAAGAATAGTAACGGAATAAATATCAATCAGTTTGAACACTAAGAAAAATATAATTAAAGATATTTTGACATTTTTAATTCTAATTATTTCTACCAGCAAGGATTTTCACATACCTATAAATGTAATTTTCTATAATAAATATAATTTTCTTAGAACATGTAGTTATTTCAGTAGTCCCTTATTCTTCAGTTCCACACATAAAAAGGTAGAATAGATTACAAAATTATAGGCTATTTTTAATCTAAATTGCTCTATCTGTCTCTCTCTCTCTCTTTCCTACGTTTAACCATAACAGGCTGTTTGTTGTAGTAAAAGTAGCACATACAGGTTAAATTTAAAACAATAACATACTAAAACTGTTTTTTATATTTAGTTTAAAGAGAAATAAAAGAAAAAAAAAACATATCAATTTATCTTCGGTATCTATTTTTAGATATTTTAATAAAAACAATGAAACGATTGGTCTACATTCGTTTTCAGGTATTACGTTGTACTTTAGACATTTTATGGGAAAATTAAAAGTGATAAAAAAATCCTATGTACCTAAGACAAGACAAAGTTGCTTTAATAATAAAATCACATAAAAGTGTAATCTTATAAATATTTAATGTATTTTTAAGCAATATTTTTTCAACTGATGAATAGTTTCTTTTTATTTTATTTAAATATGGATTTATAATTATGTATTATATGAACAAAAATATTTCTATAATTGTATTTTCTCACAGATTTATTTTTATTCAGGAGCACAGTTCACATAATATCTTTCTTTATAGATCTATGGAAAGTGTGAGTTGTTCCCGTGATTTCACTATCTAATTCTAATGAATGAAAAAAAGGAACAATGATATTAGCATTTTGGGGGTAATTTCTAATACTCACAATAAAACAGCCCAATCAATGAAGTCATTTCAAAATTATTTTCTCTATTTTAATCTAACGAAAATTTGACAACATTTTAAAATTAATTTATACCAAGCCTTAGAAATAAATTTGCTTTACACATAAGACTTTCCAATGTATAGTTTGAATTGAAGGAACATTTTATAAACACTAAGAAACTTGCCAACGTGAAACTTAATTTCAGTAACAAATATCAGATATTAGTCACCAAAAAAGGAAAGATTACAAATAATAATCTATTAAATGGTTTCAAATCCAGCATTAATAGTTATAATCAATCTTTGGATATATTTTTCATATAATTGATTTAACAAACAGTTTCAAAAGTCACATGAGAAATGCAGCGTATTCAGTTGTAATGCTTTATACGTATCTTAATAAATATTGTTAAAAGAAATTAAATAACGTGTTAATAATTAATTTATTTTAAAAAGACTTTGAACTGCTGAGTGTTTAGACGTATTTTTATATAACAGCATTGAAATAAATTCTTAAATTCGAATATTTTAATGTATATTTTTTCTGTGAGACTAAAAACACTAAAAAGAAAAACTGAAAAGATTCAAAGTATTTTTTTTTCGAGAAAATACTTATCAAATGCAAATAATAAATTTGTATTCTAAAATTTGGTTTTATGAGTTATATACTCTGAAATTCATTAATTCTTTTATTTACTATTTGTTTAAAGAATATAAATATTCAAAAACAATATCAAATAAAATTATTTGGATGATATTAAAAAGTATTTGTGTGTAAAGCTGTAAACAGATTTTAAAAAAGTGTAATATGAAATGAATATAAGGGAAATATAATTCTTTTGATGAATATTTTCAAGTAACAGCTGCTGGTAGAGATTTTTTTCCTGATTCATTAAAAAAGAGCTAACCATACGAAAACATAAATTGATCATATTAATTTAAGTAACATATTTTATCCAAAAAAATGAATATCGTCTAATGTCACACAATATCAAAAAATCTGATCAACATACTAAACAAAATTGCTTTATAAACTATGCGTGATTTGAGATATTTTTCTTATGACTCTAATTAAGTAATTTATTCATCTAAAAAAATACACTTCCTTGATCACTTATTATTTATCACGGCTTTTTTTCTCAATTGCAAGCTAATCATTTCTTTCTGACTTCCCCAAAAATTTGAATGCTGACATTCAAAACTGTCTATGCATTTAAGAATAGGCTTTAAAAGAATAATTGTATACATTTATGTTCAAATGTTCCGATTTATAATGCACGTATAAATTAATATTACTTTTTTTTTCAAAAGTACAAGCATCTAAGGACATTTTCATCTATAGAAGTAATTCTACTAAAATTGATAATTTACAATAAATAAATAATTTAATTATGCTATTAAATTAGTTGGATTTGATTGAATTAAATCGAATGGAAAAATTTGTTTAAAAAATCGATAAGCATTTATTAGTTAATATGTTTGTAATTTTCTATTTTTTAAGTGATTGACATAATAATATTCATCAAAAAACTTATCAAGGAAAAAGAAAAATTCTTCTATTTAGTATAAAAATAAAATTTTCTTCTCCTTAGTTGCAAGTTTTATTTTCTGCAATTAGTTTTATTTTATTTATAAATTGCAAATACTTTGAATAGATTTGACTTATTGGATAGTTTTAAAATGATTAAGACATTTAAGATATTTTCATGGATAATGAATAACTTGAAAAATTCATAAATATTCAAACTTTCAAGATTTTTATCAAAAAAACAATTAACGGAAGAAAATAGCTCTTCAAAAATAATTGCTTAAATTTTGGATTATATTTTATTTACACTGATAATATCTAATATTATGTATTGAAAACATTAGTTATTATGGAATGATTTTCTATAATCAAGTTAAATTCCTGCAGACATCTAAAAATCTTTGATGTATTTCGAAATAAACAAATTACTAATTGAATAAGAATCACTTACTAAGTCCAGCAAGAAAAACACTCACAAAACACAGAAAATAGTTTTTGTACAGTTCCATTGCAATGTATAATTTTTGCGTTGCAATACCTTATATATGGGCAAGTAGATGCTTAAAAACAAAACGAAACTTTTAACTATTTCGCATTTCCCTTTATATATGTTTTTCACTAACGACTAGAGAGCAGCTGAATTAGTTCATCTGTTACAGATCATAAACTATAAATTTTTTTCTTGATCGCCATTTTGAAGATTGTGTTAGTAAATAGCAATCAATGTAATGTTTACGTGTTGGTATTATATCCCAATTTTATGAAATCCAATACGCTTTTTAATAACAAAAACTCTGGTACAGTGTTTTGGCCATTAGTTTTATTTCTTCTGTAAAATAAACTAGTGTTTCATTTGAATGTGTAAAGGTACTTAAAGTATTAGCTACTATAATTTTTAGAGTAATTTTTTTATATATTGAGAAAACTTTATATTGCCCAGGAAAATCCAAACTTATATGTCAATCTTGTACTATTCCAAATAATATGCTAAAAATTATAGTTTTTAAAAATTAGTTTGAAAATTCTCTACTTTTATTTTTTTAAAAAACTCAAATTTATTATAGCAAATTTCAAACCGAATACAATAGGGTTTAAAACTTCTGGTGTATTATTTCCACATAATCATTTTACTCTTCTCAGTATTTTCTTCAATCAACAAAATTTTAACTACAACATTCTATAATTCTGCAAGAGTTTCTAATACTGTAATATTTCCATTTATTAATTTCTAAAACAGCTGTAATTAATTATATTCAATGGCTAACCTTTATTGTTTATAGACAGTTCAAACCCAATGAAATTTTTAAATTAATTATATCAGTATAAATAAATCGAACTATCATTAAGCTGTGGTAACGTTCTGAAGCCAAATTTGAATCACAAGTAGTACCTTTCTTGCTTAAAATTACATTTTGAGGAAAATGAATGCCATCAAAATGAAAACAGTAAAAAAATACTCCCTTGACACAACAAAGAGACTACAAACTCCAAAAAGTAACTAGATTCAGTATGTTAAGGACTAATGATAAATAATTGCTGATAATATTTTAACTCGTTTTTTATACATAAGTTTGGATTTATTGTAGTCTCTACCTAAAATATCAATATTAAAGTTAATATCTCCTTACTTCTTGATAAAACACACGTTTGAAATTCGAAAATATCTTACAGATTACTCTATTTTATTTTTAAAATTATGTTTTTAATTGAATGCAGAGTTCAAAATTAAAATTATATTAATTGTAATCACACACACACACATTGTTGAACTAAAACAGAATTTACATTTTCACGAGATTTCTTACAGATAAAAGAATTACGTGTTGCAACCAGGTTAGTTTTGTAGTTTCGTAAAAATAAGCTATTGATAAGAAGTTGATATATGAATATTTTCAGTAGTTAAAAATAAAAGCTATTATTTATTGGAATATAGGAAAATTTTATTCCTAAAACTTTTTGGTATTGCGCTTTCAATTATAGTCAATTTCAACATTTATTTGGTTTTATTTTACATCCTCTGACAACAATAATAAATTTTACTACAACTAGTTATGTCACCATGTACAGAAATTTGTCAAATCATTATGCTTTTTCCTACTCTTAGTCTTTGTAGCTTTTAAGTGCACTTACAAGCAATTCCGTGCAGTCTCGATGAGTGTCAAAAAATGCGCTTGTTTTTATGTCTTTAAGGGGGTTCACCCATGTAATAAGTTCAAAAAATTAAAAAAAAATTTTTTTCACATATTGCTTCTTAACATGGCTAGAATACGATGGTAAAGTAATTTTTTAAAACTCGAAGTCATTATAAAAAAACAGGTGTTAGAAGAGCAACTGTTCGTAGCGCTAAATTAAGATTTCCATTGTTTTAATCGGATATGAAACTTACAACGCGTTTTTCTCAAAACTGTGTATTTCAAACTTTCCTCCGTCATATCTCAAGAACTGTTTGACCGAATGACTTCAAACTTTTAGGGTAGACTCAGCACAAATATACGCACCAAATAAACTACGATCTTTTAAAATTCAAAATATTTCTATTTTTTATAACAAAAAAACCCATGGAATTCGAAAATTTTTCTTCAGAGATCTACCAAAATTCCAATTTTTAATATTTTCAATTGAGTATAGTTCATTCGGTGCATTTAAGCTTATAGATTAAAACGTCATTAATTTTTTTCATTTCAGATAAGCCAATCATCCGGAATCGTGGAGGAAGTAAGCGTCCAGTTTTTTGAGGCGGGTGTGTTGATAGAACTATAATTCATGTTCTATTAGATATTTTTGGCTAAAAACTTATATACATACTCTTAAGATACATATTAACAAATGATAAAAAAACGTAAAGTTCTATCATTTTGCTGGTTGTCAAAAAATTTCCTAAAAATGCTTAAAAAATAGGCCGTTACAAGATTACTTTTGTTATAAAAGTGGGTTTGCTTAGAAATTTTGTTAAATGATTCTTATGCGTCACATAACATATAGCTTCATCAAAATGAGATGATTTTTTTATGTGTATAGCACTAAGACAACGCATTAGGCTTTAAAAATATAACGTCAATCCCAATATAATTTTTTCCTTTACGCAATCACTATTATTTTGATGTGTAACATAAAAAAATAACCAATTATCTAACAAATATTAAAGAAATATATATTGGCTCACTTCGCAAACATTGAATTTTTTGTGCTTAAATTGACTTTTTCTGAACATTAAAATCTTATTTTTCGGTCTATCATGTAATGATGTAATATATCTGTAACTCAAAATGTAGTAGTATTGATTATATGTACTCTTGCCAGATTCAAACAAGAAATGAGATATTTAAAAATGTATGTGTCATAATAATAAAAAACATCCGTACTATTTTCTCAGAACACACAAATATTTGCAAGACACATCTTTTCTTTATATAAATTTATTTATAATTTCTTATAACTTCATTAATTTCTTTCAAATCATAATAATAATGTTTCTGATATTTTATTCTTTTCATATTTTTGAGTATTTATATTTAAAAAGAGTTTTAAAATATCTATGGATTGAATAATTTTTCAGAAATTTAGTATAATTCTTCTAGGAAATACCTTAAAGAAGTATTCATTGGTTTTTTGTAAATTTGATAGCAAATTACAGAACTATTTAAAAATATTAAGAAACAATTGTTTGAAATGAATAATAATGTGAATATTATTTCTCACAAGTAATAAAATTACAGTAACATTTCACCAATGCAACAGAATAATTTCATATTGGAAAACTCAAAAATCACAAAATATTGTGTGTGTATTTAATTTCTTATTATATTTCCACCGTATTTTTAAGTCATATGTATGTATACTGTCCTTTATTAGTTTTTAATTTTATAACTTTATTTTAAATATTGCTTAAAAATGTGTGGAACTAACTTTTGAAATGATAAATTGTTAAAAAATTTATCTCATTTAAAATTTTAATATTATACGAATACCACAAAATATTATACAATAATATCTATGATGAATTAATACATTGAAACAAGAGAAGAGCATCTTAATTAATTTTCAAAAGGGAAAAGAGTTTGTTCAATTTATAAATAAAGAAATACACCATTGACAAGTCAAACAATTCTTTATTTCAAAATACACGTGTAGTTTTCCAGTTCAATGATAAATTAGATCTGAAGAACTCTGATGGTTGCAGAAGCTCAGCCAGCTGAAAATTGAAATAATGAAATTTATAATATGGATGAATTGAAGAAAAAAAAATAGCTGTTCATAAATATAAGTTATATATTGAAATTATTAAAATTCATGCAAGAATATTTGAATGCACTAAATAAAGACATTCTTTAACAATTTTCAAAACTCTCAAATTTAAAATTAGTAAAAAGAAACAAGTTTGATAGAGAGTGAAACGTAGTTGCTTCCTTAATTTCTAGTTGTTTGTTTTAGTAAACATGTCTCAATTTTTTATTCTTTGAAAAAGATGTAATTTTTATTTTTAAACAGCTTTTAATAAATACAAATGCTTATATGCCATAGAAGAGAAATGCTTCTAAAGATTAATGCTTAAAATACGGATGAATATAAATATGAATCATTATTCTAATATATGATATTCTGATATTATTGTCAATACTTTTTTCAATTCCTACTAATAGCTCACCTCTCTATATTTTTATCTGTTCAAATTTTCAGTCGTTAATAAAATACTTTCTATTCATTCAATTAAGTTCAAATAATTTTTTTTTAAAATTTGTAGTGGATGACACTTGATGTTAATACAGTTTTCAAATATTAATTATTAATTTAACTTAATTTAATTAATAAACTATTTACCGGGTTTCGACGCCAACTTAGATTTGTCTCCATTTTTGTAACAATGTAACTGTTAAAACAATGACAAAAGTTGGTGTTGAAAACTAGTTTTTCAGTCAAACTAACCGAACCGGGTGTGCATTGTTACAACAATGCAGACAAATCATGTTCTTTTTCAATTCCAACTATTAGTTCACTCTCTTCCTATATTTTTATATATATATATATATCTTGTTCCAATTTTCAATCCTTATTAAAGTACTTTCTATTCATCTATTCAAAGAAGGAAAAAAATTTATATTACTTGTTTAAGTCCATGCATCTTCGAGTTCGTCAAAATTTTGTTGCTTTGAAGTGTTTGATAACTTAAATTTATATAGTATTTATAATTCAAGACTTTTTCATTTGTTTTAATAAGCATTGATATATCACGGAAATATTTTAGTAACTGCAACACACAAATTTTGACAAAGATTTGGTATACTTTATCTTACATCCTACAAGAGCATTCATTTCTTTTATAATGAACGTGGTCTCAGTAGTTAATTGGAACTAAAAATGATTTTTATGTATTTAAAGATTGAATTTATTTATAGGAAGGTAATTTTTACCTGTATTGTAAAATAATACAGGTACTTTTTGAATTAGAAATGCAAAAATTTACCTTTTTCCTTATAGCGATTATCACACGTTTTTCCCTTAATTAACTTCTTGGATTATTTTACTTTGTAATTTGATGTGAGAAACTTAGGAAAAAATCTTGTTGTATACAAATGGGTGAGTGTCACTAGTTATTTTTTAATTCTTAAACCACATGTTTTAGCTCTTTTTTTCGTATGCAAGTTCTATTACTGTGATTTTTAAAGACACAGTTGGCTTAAAATAAGTAAAAATATATACGATAAAGGTTTAAACTTCAGAAGTGAGGTCTGACCCTATTGAATCTCAGGAAATAGTTTTGCAATTCATTTCTTTAATTGTCTATTGCTTATTTTAAATGAAAAAAAGTTTTAAGGTATCCAACCTCGTTCAGAACCATGATTTTAAAAAAGCGCATAGATGGATAATTTTCATGATATTTAGTGTCACTTAGATTATAATACATGTATAAAATGATTTTAAGGAACTCTGACAAAAAATTATTTAAATACAATATTTCGGCAAACAATTAACTTAGAATAACATTTTTCAAATTGTTCTCCTTTTGTGAAAAATGCTTCTATTATAATTATATATTGCCTGTATATAGCTTTGACCTCTGTACAGAGGCTCAACTATGTGATTTTTGAAAAATTCACATTATTTTCAGAGTTACAACCATTTGAAATAATTATCGGTGTTATTTTCTTAAAATTTCTTCTCTCTGTTGTAGTAAAATAAGGATAAATCTACTTCTAAGTTATTATTTTAAAAATTCTAGTTGAGCCTCTGTAGAGATGTCTGAGCTATATGCAGGCAAATTATTATTATAATAGAAGCATTTTTCACAAAAGGAGAATATTTTTAAAATGGGTCATTCTATGTTCATTTTTTGTCAAAATATTGCACTTAAACAATTTTTTATTGTAATAATATTCTTAAAACAATTTTATACACGTTTTCTAATCTAAGTGACACTAAATATCATAAATATTATCCATTTATACGCTTTTGCAAATCACAGTTCCGAACGAAGTCGGATACCTTAATATTAACTTTATTTATTTAAGTGGGTATGAATAACAATATTTCTGAATCATGAACAAAAAGTATGTAGATTTTTACTTACTAAAAAGAGCTGTAAAAAAGTAATACATATTAGACAATATTAGTTAACTCACAATGCTTTCAGTATCATTATGAACATAAGAATATAGTTTAAGAATTAAATTGAAAGAAATCCACAAACATTATTTTTACAGGCCTAAGACAAAAAAGGAGGTAAAGTTTTGTAAATTTTTACAATCTTAAGCGATAAAAATTGAAAATGTTAGTCTCAATTATGAAATATGATTTTTCCTGTTTTTTGCACAGAGCACAAATAATCAGACGCACTGAGGAAAAGACCGGTCATACATGACGTTATCATTTTAAAAAGCAATGCATTAACTGTAATTTACAGTGGGAAATCGGAAATTGATAAGATACTTAAAACTATATATATATATATATATAATTTTTTCTTGTTTTTGTGTGATAAATTAAAAAAATAAGTATATTTTTCTAGAAAAAAAGTTAAGAAAAATGTTTTTGAAAAAGTTAGTATAAAAGGAGAAATGAATTCTTTAACACTAAACAGTTAGGGGAAATCTTTAAGTGATAAAGCTTTTGTATCTATCTGCTTGTCTAGATCATAGCTTCCGAAGTGCTAAAAACAGGAATTTTTCTTGGATATCGTGGTAATGACTTATTATAAAATCGACGAGTGTTGGTTTTCACAACAATAAATAGGACTTTATAACTTTATTTTTTTATAAGTGGATCAAAGGTAATGTAAATATTAGATTTTAAGTCGCTTAAACTCTTCTTTGTTGTAACAAGTTAGTACAACAAGTGCAAACTTTAGATTTAAGATATGTTTCTGATTAAATATTTAGATATATACATTTAGTATTGATTAATATGAAATAATGAAATTGCTTACCTCCAACAGCGTTTTCAACTATACGTGGAGGAAAAAAGATAAAAGATTGATTAAAAATTAAAGCATTATGAGGGATTTTACAAATACACATTTTAGATCTCAAAAGTTTCCAATTTCATCATAAATTTCTTTCATGATAAAACAAATTGCTCAACGAAATTTATTTGCGAAAATCATGAAATGATATAGAGTTTTTTCATTCATTTAAGGAATTAATTCTTAATTTAAATGTAAGTTTGTATTAAAAAAAGCATTGAAACGATGAACGATTTGCCTTATTACATATGTAATAAATTATTAAACACTTTTAACAAATATTTGTCTTATATATCAAAATTGAAATTTTTTTTAATTTTATCATTCTAAATAAATTATTAAAAAGATATAAAAAATGAATAAATTATATTTCTTAAAACTATAATATTCAAAATTATTTTATTAGACACAGATATAAAATTTTAAAAAGTATTGTAATGTTTTAATATGTTAGTAATTGTAATTATTCACCTTCATTGAAGCATATGTTGTTTATAAACTATGATTTTTTAAATTAAAATAAACTACAGTTTTTCCCCATTAACACGCGATTCAGCAACACGTGAATCTGCTAAAAACATGGTTTTATCAGGCTTCCTTGATAAACAATCGCTTTGATATCACTCTTAGACATTCTGATGTCATAATTCCTATTTATCATATTATGAAATTCAGATAGATTTCGAGTTACATCACGATATTATTCGAATTATATCACGAATTTCTGTGAGGATAAAACTTAAAAAACTTTTTCTTTCTATTTTATATCTATGAATTATCAGTCCTGGTAAAATGAAATCTTTCAGTTTGAATATTTGATTTTTTGTAAAGGTTTTTTTTCACACACATCATCAGGAGCTTATTATCAGGGAGATTAGTTATACAGTTTACCCTGTTATATATGTCAAATATTAAGAATTAGAAAAAATACTTTTCTAGTATGAGTTATATTCGTAACAATTAAAAATATATATCAACACAAATAAATAGTTCTGCATTATCGAACGAATTTAAAACGAGGTGAGATAGGAAACACAAAATGTCAAGTAACTTAATCAATTTGAGTCTTTACTACGTAAATGGTTAAAAAACGAAGTTAAGCTTCGTAAGTCTCTTCATAACATTAATTGTTAAAAAGAGATTGGAAAAAGGACTAGAACATGGAAAATATTGTTAAATAGCTTCAAGAAAAAAAGATGTCAGATAGTGAGAAACACGGGATGTTGTACTAGATAACAATTAGATTCTTAGGCTCGCGAAGCAACTAAGCTAACTCTTAAGATGTCTTTAGCAACAGGAACCTTGTATTATTTCCCAGTAAATAAGATTTGTCAAGCCAGAGTTTAAAAGAAACATTCGTTCTAATAAAGCAATTAACTCAGTTTTCTTTTAAGGGTATTATTTTAGTTTTTTCATGACAAATTAAAAATCACCCAAAAAAATTCATATTAATCTTGCACCTAATATTATCACTCAATTTATGTTAACTTTTCTGTCATTTGGGGTTTAGTTGAACCCCAGTTTTTTTGTTAAACATGAACCTCAACTACAGCGTGTTAAAGGAGGGAGCGAGTCAGACTATATATTACTGTTAACTTAAAAACTGTGGAGGAATTTTAAATTTATCATTGTATTTCCAAAACAAAAATAGATTTTCAAAAAAAAGCACTACTTGTGATTTGTTTTTTACTGCATCACTCGAAATATTTTCGCATCATTTAGAATTTTCATAAAAACACGGAATAAATGGACAATGTTTTCTTCAACATGTGTTGGGGAATATCTGACCTTGATAAGATAGGAAGCATTTAAATCACAAGGTAATAAATAATTCGTAAGAGAATTTTACAAATATGGAATTTCAATAGGTCCTGTTTTTTTCTAAAGCATCATTGTTTAATTTGTACTTAAATGCTTCTTTTTTAAGTTTAATTATTGATAACTTTTTTCCTTTTTTTATTTATAAGAGGAACTCAAAATATTTGCATCCTAAAGTATGTTTGAAGTTTAAAACTTTCAATTTTTATTAATTTAATTACTCTGTTTTAGTTCCTTATGGTGTTTTTCTTTTCATTTAATATTTCGAGAACACCAAAAATATTATTGAAAAATTTTATGGAAGAATCATAAACCTCTGAACCAGATAATGTCATTTATTTTTACGTTTTCAAGAAAAAATAAAATAAAACTTATAAGTAGAGAAACACGTGAGAAGAATGCGCTGATGTTTCCATGGTGTTCTTAATGGAATATTGGACACGAAGAAAAAAACTTGGAAAAAAATGATCGAATATTTGAATGATGAAAATAAGGGTAAGTATAGAAATATAACTATAAGTAAGGAAACACATGAATATGTATTTTTCAAAGAGAGCACTTATTTCATGAAAGCGTAATTTGTTTAAATGTGTATTTTTATTTTGAAAAAAAATTTATCTACTTACTTCCACTGAAACCATCTACGAGGAATACAAACAATTAGAAATTTAGATACATAATGTACAGAAACAAATGTTTTTTTTAAAATAGCTCTTAAATGTCTGGAAAGAATGAATATCATTTAAAAGTTCAGGGAATATAAAAAAAGTAATTTAATTGAAAATTTTCAAAATATATATGTTTTAACCGATAAATTTTGAGTAAACTCACATTGAGTTTATACACACGAATTTTCTAATTTTGTACATAATCGTAGTAAATATTTTCCTTAAAAGCATATTCAAAAAATATGTTTAATTATTAAAAAAACGAACCAGAATTTACATTACATGCTCTATAATACTCTGTAACATAAAACGCGACGCACAAAAAGACTTAATCCCAATGGGATAACTTTCAACAGGAAAGATATGAAATTCTTTGACGAGGAAAGTGTTGAAGAAGCATGAATCCAGTGATGTCTTAAGACTCTTGAGGCCCTGGGCCTCCTATCTAAAAATAGGCCACACCCGCTACTCTTTTCAGAAGGCACTATAGCCTCACACACATACGTTACAAATACAAGTACAAACTGTAACCCATAACAAGGAAATGTACATCTCACAATCTTATAAACTCAGTACAAGCCAACTCGACCTAGGCCTAAGCACACAGACGATGGTAATAACACAATAATACAGTCTTATCATTGTTACCAGCTGATATATAGTTCGAAATTCCTAATTTTTCACAAAATATGTCCAGAAATAACATTCGACTATTATAGTTTTTTGATCACGCACTTATTGAGGCCAAGTCGAGAACGAAGCAAAGTCTAACTCAAGTTCGAGGCCCTGGGCCCAGCTTTCAGCCCATTACTTAAGACGTCCCTGTGCGAATCACTTGATAGTTGTGTCTTGAGTGGTCGGACGTTACCCTGTTTAAAAATAAGCTCAGGTATTCGAGGAAAAGATAACATTTAATTGATAGAAAATCGTCAAACTATCACCATACTGTAAGGATGTCACAGAGAGCAAGGAAAGTAGTCCGACTATCAAATGAAGTGTCACTTAATACCCTAACTCTAAGCAGTAGGACTGTGGGGTGGACGACAGTCGGGTGAGTATCTCACCTCCTTCCTAGACTTCTTTAAACAGGTTTCTGCTGTTCGTCGTGTCTTATTTTGAAGTGAACTCATCACTGAAAACAATTCTACTCAGGTCCTAGAATCTCCAGGTTGAATGCACTTATGCCTGGTGATGTGTAAGGGTGAGGAGCAGTCTGTGAAATGTCATTCTTGACCTCAGCTCCCGTTTGTTGAGATCCCTTACAAAATTATTTCCGTTAATGTGTCATAGTTGCCAGTCGAATCATTGATAATGATACCTCTTGTAAGCGATCACTTCCTTCCCTATCGGACTATCACACTTTGTGTCTCTCTTTGGTTTCTGTTCTGCCGTTTATCTCGGTCTACCTCTACCTTCTTGACGCTATGTACTATCATAGTTCACCCATTCCGGCCAATGTCCAACATAGCTCCGAACCAATTGTCAAGTAAACCTGTGGTCGGACCACCAGTTTTCTCTAGTCCAGTTACCTGACCTCGTCTAATAAATGCACATTCTTTTCACGAATCCGTCCACGAGACCTTGATACAATCCACATAGGTTGATGGAACCACATTTGAGCATTGAAGGTATCCCCATTTGTGGCATATCATACGTTTTATACATAAACTGGATTACTCCGTTACGATGTGCTAGAGCACCAGTTTGTCAGTCGTTGACATGCAAAACTTAATCCCTTGCTTATTCTATCTTAAAGTAAGGAGAGACAGTTTCATAGTATTCGGATAACTCCTCCTTCTTACGTAGTTTTTAATCGAATCGAGTGTAATTTCTTCATGCATACAAATAGGGCAGTCAAACTTTAAGGAATAAATTTAGAAGTAATTAAACTTACCCGCGACAATTGACACAGCTGAAAAATTAGAAGTAAAGGATATTGAATAAAAATGTCATTAATGCCAAAATGATTTTTTTTTAAAAAAAAAATTATATACATAAAGTTTAGAGATTTCTTAATATGTTAGTATCTAACTTAGTAAGGGGTAAAAAATAAAGAAACAAACAAAGAATAAATTCTTGGATATGTGTTTAGTTTGCTAAATTAACTAGATCAAAATCGAAAACCATTTTAAAATAAAGAACTTTACTTGTGGATTTTTAAACTACGAGTTTTCAAAATTTATACTAAATTGAATAAAACAATGAAATTCAATAAAAACTTTCAGATCAATTGATTTGAAATAGAAATTCAAAATTATAAATCTAAATTATAATGTTTTCTCTTAAAATTAGAGAAAAAATTTAAAATTTTCAAATTTTTACTGAAATGGAAATAGAAACCAATATACAAGTCATATGTATAAAAGTTAACATGTATTAAAAAAATGTATTACACATTTTTTAACCTTAGAAAGTTAATATGTATTAAAAAACGTATTACACATCTTTTTTTACCTTATGATCAATAAAATTTATACACATTCCAAACTTGCAAATTTTATCGTATCAGATGTATATAAACATAAGTGTGCAAATCCTTAACTGTTAAAAGATAACATTCGAAATTTTCACGCAATTTATAATGCCATTATATCTAAGGATGTGTTCCTAAATGCCATCGACAGACCTGAGTTGATCAGAAAAATTGAAAATCCCCGCCTAAAGATAAATTAACTGATCTACTAACACAATCTCTTATAATCTACTTCCAAAATAACTTGTACGGCTCTTAAATAGTTTGTAAATAATACCTTTTTCTCAATCATTAGATTTCACTTCTCAATACAAATCACATTCAGATTCATTTGAACATACATAGTTTGTAATTAATAAAAAATTCAATTTTCTTTCAAATGTATTATTCATGCAAATTCTTTTATTAAAAAGAGGCTCTAAGATTTAATATTTAGTAAGAATTGAGTTAACACGAATAACTTTTGGTAGTCTAATAATTATTCTAATTATCATCAGTATTTTTTTTGTTATTTCTGTTGCAGAATATCTCTAAAGGTTATTTTGAAAAAATAAATTAATTATACCTTTTAAAATAATTCACGGTGCTAATTAAAATAACTCAAAGTAAATCTGCTTTTTAATCTTTAATAAAACATAATAAGTTTGAAATATATTTATAAAAATGATTGATGAGATACAAATTCGATTATGATTTAGCAAAAATATATTGAATTATAGACTCTTACCAGCTTTACCGGCCTCTGCAAGAAATAATTACAATATTTTGATTAGAAAGTAGATGTATATAAAAAAGTAGGAGGAAACAAATTAGGAAACAAATTGTTTGAATTATTATTTTCTAAATTTTTTTAAGTTTAACAAATTTTAAAAATTTGAAGTTTTATAGATTTTTTTAAGTAGAGAAATGAAATCAGGAAAGCATATGTAGGTAAAAAAGATATGTTTATTTTTTATTTCTAATAAATAATAAAGCATATATTTTGAGTTATTCATAAAAGTAAAATATTATTCAATAAAAGTTTTATAATAAATTATTTATTTTATATCAATGTACAAAACATAATAAATAAATAATAATAAAGAAAGAAATTATGTAATAAAAACAATTAATATATTTTATATTAAGTAACACAAGTATAATTATTTCTTTTTAAAACTTTTGAAGAAATAAAACAAATTTAATTTGTAATCTAATGCAAGATGTGTGTGTGTGTTTGGCAAGAAAAGTAATTTTTTGAAGAAATTCATTCATTGGATTCTGTCATATTTTTTGACTATCACAGGACTCAGCAAAAAATTCTAACAATAACGAATAAGCTTACCTCCAGCAATGCCAGCAACTAAAAGATTAAATTGAAAACATTAATAAAATACTGTAGCGAAATGCAATAAGCATAACTTAAGAAATTCAACCTATTTTATATGTTATGAATATATATTTTATTTCATTAAAAAGCAATTATATGGAATACTTTAAATTCCTCAATAATTAATCTCCCATTCTAAAAGTTTAAATTTTAAGAGGATCATTTTTGCATTAAAAAAAGCTAAATTAAATATTTTGAATTTCTTTGAAAGTTTGAGTTGCTACACATATTATTCATTAATATGGTACAACTAAAAAATATGACCTTCGAACGAACGGCAGTTGAGACACATGCATTGGTGATATCATCATTGTAAAAATGTTGCTTTTTTATGTGGCTGATGCTCATTTAACGCTCATTGTTGAAGTTTTGTATTTTTCTCAGGATTCTGTATTTCAGTTATATGTCGAATAGTTTGAATTACTAAAAGAGGAAAAGCTCTCTACTACCGAAAGAAAGCATTTCACATTTGACGGTTTGCTGCTCATTTTGTTGTGATTAATTTTGCTAACTTAATTTCGGGGGCTTAGAATGCAGTCAGTATTCGAACAAAATATAAAGAAATAATTTTTGTAATATGTTGGACACTCATGATCACGAATCACTGTTTCTTAGTGAAAAATAAGACTTTTGACTATTTGACTATTGAAAACACAATTTGACTATTTATTTTAAGTGAACAGTGTGTATAATTAATTTTACTTTGAATATCTTTAATTAATTAATTAGCTCTAACTAATTAAATTTCCCAAAGTGTTTTGCTTATGCATACCCCTTAACTTTAAATGTAGTGATTCCAAAAAAAGTATTGCATGAAAAAAACTGCAGTAAATCATAATGTGGTAGATAAAGGGTTAACAGGTGAAGTTTTGAAAGGTACAATCCGAAGTGAACATTAAAATTTGTTTTAGTTACGAAAAGGAATATTACAGGAACCCTTTCTCAACATAATATTTCATTGTTGCTCCTTTCACATCACTTATTTATAAAGCTCACAATAATTCAAGATCTTTTGAAAATAGTAATACACACTTATATAAGATAATAGATATAATTTATAATTTATATAATAATATGGCCTTGATTAATTAAATATTTCCCTAAACGTTAAAGAAATATGTATTTTCTTGTATTTGAAAATCTTTAGCATCAGATTTCAACTACTCACAAACCAGAATATTAATCCACATTTAGAAGTGATATCCATACTAGAAATTGTTTCAAAGGTTTACTCTGTAAATATCAAGTAATTCATTAAGAATTTTACATATATGGACATAAAATTGACTGAAAAATATGCTTGTTTCTTTATATTAGCCTTATAATGGAATGACTTCCAAAAAATTAGTAATTACGCTGAAATTTATTGATTTTTTTAATTACTCACTTTTTCTTGCTTATTTTTTTCATGTAATAAGAAAAAAAAAAATTTTTCAAATTAACTGCCCGATTCTCACTTTGATTATGAAACTTTCATGGGCGTTTTAAATACTTTACTTATTTTACCAGTTTCATATTTTATTTTACACTTAAATAACAATTGAATAATCAATATAAAAATATTTTTTTCTTACTTTTCCAAGAGGAATTCCTGTAAGAAAAAAAAATGCATTAATAAATCATACAAGAATTCAACTATATAATTATAATAACATTATATATTTATTTATTATAAACCATTTTTAATTAAGTTTTAAGTTTTTGATAAATGTGTAATTAAGTAACAAAAAAATCAAATTTACCTAAAATAGGGTGAGCTGTAGGGAAAATAAATAAAACGAGTGTAAGAGAAAAAGGAAAACAGAGAACGAAAATGAATTAGCACTCTATAAACATTAAAATAGTACATAATACTCCTATCTCATTAGGTTTATCATTAGGTTTTGCTTTTTAAAAAATATTATTTTGAACATTATTATAAAATTCTCTTGCTTTCAATTGGAAAATTTTTTAAATAAATCTGTTATTTTATTAATTCTTTTGAAGAATGATAATCATATACTTGCCATAAAATTATCAAAACATTTGGGTTATTTTATCATTTTAAAAAACATTTAAATATTCACTGATATAAACTAATAAACTATTTGATTTCAATGAGAAGCTTTTTCTAAAATTTTCACTTAATGTCTAATATTAATTAAAGGCGATATGGTACCCTAAAAATCATCAAAATATCGATTTTTTAATTGGCTTTTATGATGCTTTTAATCCTTCTTAATGTGTTTTGCAAAATTTCAGAGTTGTATCTATATTTTTTTTTCAGTTATTTATCCATTTTTGCTGCATGTCAGCAGACTAAACAAAACTGCCACCCCCCTTTTCCAGATCGTCTGTGAAAAGAGCCTGATAAATAAGGAACAAATTTTTTTACCCCATGCTGATTGTGTTTAAACTGAAATGAAATAATTGTTTTGTTTTGATTATATGAGGTTATTCACTGCGTTTCTTTGAATTTCTGTTCCTCAAATTTAACTATATTTTGTATCTGTGTTCTGAAGTGTAGAAAAGTTGCTTTACGACAAAGAAATTTGGTGATTTCTCCAAAAGTTTAAAATTAAACCTAGACCAAAAACGCTAAATCTGCCACAACAAAACTTTGAAGGGGTGGTTTTCAGATTCTAAGACAAGTTCAGAAATTTTTCAAAAACATAACTTGAGGTGTAAAACTTGAAAAAAAAATGCAATATTTTTTCGTTTGGGTAAAAAAATATGGGGATATCAGATTTCAACATACGTCATTATTGATAAAAAAGCATTAACAAATCTTTTTAAAATACTCTATGTAATATTGCAAAAAAGCCTTTTGGGGGTAAATTTTTTGGGAAAAATTGGGTTTTTGGGAAAATATTATTAAAATTTATGGAAAAAAAAGTATGATTATTTGTGTACATATTGTTTATTATAGTAAAAGAAATGCATGAAATAAATTCTAAAATTGTGTGTAATTTTTTTTAAAAATTTTTAAGATAATGATGAAATATTGACCTTTTTTTTTTTTATATATTCATTATACATGTATATTCTTTTATTCTTTTAAATTTTTAAAACATTTGTGGTAAGAGTTTGAAACAAACTAAATTTAAAATTACATAAAAATTTCAGATTATTGGGAATTTTTTTTCATGCTATTTAAAAAATGAAAAATTTAAACTCATTTTTTTTCCCCTGTTGAATTTTTTTACATTCACTGTTATTCAAAACCCCAAGGCTTTTTGATAATTGAAGTAAGGGTTTGAAACTTTTATACATGTTCTGAAATTATGTTTTGTAAAACTGTGCATTGAATTAGCTCCTTTTAGTACTTTTTCTAAAAAAATTTAAAATCAAAATTAATGTTTTTCGGAATTTTTTTAAATTTTAAATATAAAAAAAATAAAAAATTAAAACATAGCAGAAAAAACCCCTCACAGTTTTATGTAGTATATTATAAGGGACAAAAAATTTTTGAAAAGAAACATATTAAAAAAAAAGCCGGGGGTTTAAAAAATTTTTAAAAAAAATTTAAAAACTTTAAATTTCAAACATTTATCAAAAAATTTAAAATTTTTTTTTGTATGGAATTATTATTAAATATTAACCTTTATAAAATACATTTAAAACCAAATATCAAATATTAAAAATAAAATTTTTTTTAAAGATGGTACCATATCGCCTTAAACTGACAGAGATAAATCTTTCTTTCCCCTTTTTGTTCGGCAAGTTTTAAATATTCATTTAAAAAAATTGCATTTTTTTTTATTAGTTTTAAATTTACTTCAAAAATTCAGAAATTAAAAAAATTTTAATACATTAAATAATTTTTATGCCTATATTACTGACATAAAACTATTTAATAATGTGTATTTTTTGAATTATTGAAAATTAAAAAAAAAAATTAATGAGCTACTTTTTAAAGACAATTTTTGAAATTAATATGTTACAACAGAAGGATTATTATACATACGTCCTTGAACTGAAAAGAACAAAACAAATTATCCAAAAAGATCTATAATTTATTGCATTACATTTGGTACTATTTCATTTATAATAGAAATAAAGAACAGCAGAAAAAGCTATTTTTGAATGCAAAAATATGTTTACTAAAACATTATGGATAAATTAAATATGTATTTAAAATACTTATAATCCCTCGTGCTTTAAAAAAACTTTTTAAAGTAGAAAATGGTTTTCTTAAAATCATCTCATTGTGAATATTTTTAAAAGTAACATGATGTACTTTTCATGAATATTGATAGCAAAAAATTTGTCTATTTATTTATTACTAATTTCAGGGGTTTTTTTTAATAAGGAACGTTTAAGTTTTTTTCTTAAAAAGGCTAACTTAATTCTTAGCAGACTTCACTTATTAATCATTATATTTAACCAATAAATTTTTAAGTTTCTATTTTTCGGGTGCTTCTAAAAGATATTTTAAGCTTTAAACAGAAAATCTTACAATTACTAGAACAAATTAGAAAAGAAATTATAAAACTATTGGGTTCGCTTTCCACTTCTCTTGATTTATACTCGCTAGTAAAGTGATGAAGTTCTTAGTCTTATCGAGCTCTAACCCCTAGTATTGACTTTTTGAGGGATTTTGATAGTCTAATAGCCTTTTAGTAAAAAATATGCTTTAAAATGGAAATTTAATATCAAAATGAATGTGAACATTTAAAGCTATATTAAAAAATTTAAAGGGAAAAAAATTTTTTTTGTATCCAAAAAATTCAGTTAAAGATTGTAAAAACCTCTAGAAGAAAAAGCTTAGATTGGATAAGGAGTATGAACGGGCCTTTCATCCTCTGGTGAGTTATTTATCCTTCCGATTGCTTAGAAAACAATATCCGACGAAAATCTGGCTGATTCCTGACTGTCTATTTTATGACTATTTTCAAATGTTTAACGAACTTTGGAGATTTATTCCCAAATATTTAAATTTGTTTGTGTTCGATTAAGTTTAAATTTTAAGGAAATTAAATCATTCAGACGTTCGTTTTCTCTTTTCATAAAACGAAAAAGAGTATCCTTTATAGTTTATGTACTAAAATAAGAATTGTTACTTACGTTTGAAGAAGTTAACAACTAAAAGAAAATAATTAAAAGGTAGTTAAATATTAACATAGAATTTTACATTAAGAAATACGATAAAAATAACATATAAACGATACTTAAAAAGTAAATTATAAGAAATAAAATACAAGGGAAAGGTTCATATTTCAGGATTTTTATAATTTCAGATTTTATAATTACAATTTTTTAAAAATAGATTTTTAATGTGTGATTCTCAAAAAGGAAATAGAATTTCACATATGATTTTTGAAAAAAAATAGTTACTGCTAGAAGTTTTAAAATTTATCATTCAGTTGTGTAAAATATCAAAAAATGTTTAATTTTTATCATTTATGGTTTAATCCAAGGGTTGGTATGAATTTTAAAAATGAAACAAATTAATAGAAATCGAACTAACTCTTCGAATTTTTAAAACTTTTTACCAACCATAAGAGTAAACTTCATTATTCATACATATAGTAAAATAATACCTTTTCATGTGATAAATTGGAAATACTAATGTTTTATACTTCATTTTGTTGTTGCTTAATTTTATAAATTACTCATGAGTTATACTGATGTGAATGTTTCTTTCATTATAATTTTAAATTTATGCTCATAAAATTTAAAAGAAATCAATCAAATTTACTATAAATGTTCTAAAAGCTAATTTGTGTGATATTCAAAAAATACTTACGTCCATTTTTAGCGACTGTAATGGAAAAATAACAAAAATAAGCATTTATTCAATAAAATTTTCAATGAAATTAAAATAAAACTCTAAGATGATATTAGGGCTAAGATTCCCATTTAACCTTTCATGTTCCTAAATATATATCTTATATTAGCTCGCATTTTGTGAGTTTTTTTTTAATCGGTAAAATTATGTTGAATGTAGTTTATTGGAATATTGAAAAATTGAACTTTTTTATCAGACGTTTTTAGAAGAACCTTGAATATTTTTATAGCTATTATTAAACTGTATACCTGCACCACTATAGTAAAACACCCCTATAAAAATATATGGGAAAAATAATGTAAATAATAACTTTTTAGAGTTTTAAAGGGTGAATTCTGATTCAGATCAGAGATTCTGCGCTAAATTTAATTTATTGCTAAATATGATCAATATAATGAAGGAATATAGCGTCGATTACAAAATTAAAAAAAAACGGCTTTACATGCAATTTTATTTTAGTGTGATCTATAGGAATTTAAAATACTGTTTGGAGAATTTTAATTACAGAACATATTGAAATTTAAACATAATTATTATCTTAAATAAATATCCCACATTGCATAAAAATAATTTGGGGAATAGCATGATTTTAGAAATATTCTCAATTTCAACCTTCTTTTATTCCTCGCACCTAACTTGTGTTTAGTTAAGTAATGAGTGACCTTTAGTTTTTGGTTCGAAAGATTCTTTTATTTAAAAAACATTAACCCTCACAATCGAAATGTTCAAGAAAAAGAACACAAGGATTTTGTGACCGAAAAAATTATTTTCAATGGATAGGATGCTTTAAAAATTAAATGGAAATATCTTATCCTAAATAACAAAATTCATTAAAGAAGAATTATACTCACTGTCAGTAGCTGAATCGACTGTAAAAATAAGAAAAAAAAATAGAAAAAGTTAATTGATTCTTAAAAAACACTTATTCTGATGCAAAAAAAGTAAGAAATATGAACGAAATGTTATTTTTTGAACGTAGTGATATCATATGAAATTCTTAATAGTTTCGAATCTGATATGTTAAGTATTAGTTGTAAATTTTGAAATTTCTCCAAAATTAAAAATGCTTGTGAAAAAACAAATATTTATAGCGTTGAGAAATTCCCCTAAGAACCTTAATCTCTCTTTTACCTAGTTAACCTTATGAAAAAAATGATCCAAAACATTTGATTTTCTTCATATTTAAATAAAATTTATCAAATTAAACTACCAAAAAAATATCTCAAAATATGGTGAAACCTTATTTTTAAGATTCCGAAACAAAATCTCAGATCTCGATAAATGTAAAACTTAATTTTTAATTTCCTTTTTCCATTTCCCATTATTAAAAACAATTTCAATAATTTATAATCTGTCACTTTTTATTCATTAATGACTTTAGAGTGGGCAAAATAATTATATAGAAAAGTCGTTAAATGCAATCCAGTGGAATGAATTCACTCGTTATTCTTACGTGGTGCCCAATATAAAATGTTGAGTAATATTCAAATTACTGAATTTAATAAAAGTTTGCAGATTTTATGACTCTTTCATTCTCACAGAAACTAATGAAGAAAGTTTCAGAAGAAACTACAACCATTTATCTGTATCTTTGCAATATATATATATAACTCATAAGAAAACATACATAACCCAATTATATAAAATAAAGAATGAGTTCTTCAATTCTTATTCTTTTCAATCAAATTTATGTTTTTTATTAATATAAAAAATTTTTATTCAAAATTTCAATTAAAGTTATGCTATTTTACTGACACGTTTCACCAAATCAGACTTACAGTATTTAGTTAAAGGAAAAAAAATATTTTTCTTTCTTATAAAAAGAGACAATGTGAGTAAAAGATTTCTATTGTATCGAAACTACAAAATAATTTTTGTTTGTACTCTCCTATTCGAGAAAATAAATATACAATATCATTATTTAGAAATAATGTACCATTTTCTTATGTCTTCTGTAAACAATATTAAATTGCTAAGTATTATAAGTAAATAATATACTTACAGTCACTTCCGAAATCTAAAATTCAAAACAATAAAATGTTTAGGAAGAAAATTTATTTATTACAATACCTTTTAATAAAGTAGTTAATTTAGAGTAAATATAGTATATTATATATATTATATATAATATAGAACTCAGTATTAAATTAATTTATGTATGTCTAATTAATTAACGAACGTTTTAAAATGTTGCAGTATATCTAAGTTATTTTTTTATATTTCTTACACAAATTATATATAAGTCTACATAACAATACATTAAAAACATATTCAACAACATTGTTTTTATTACTCAAATTATTATTTTTTTAAAGTTTGCAAAAACTAGAATTTAATATTATTATTTCACTTACCACTGAAGCCATCTTCAACTAAAATGATCATACAAAAAACATATTAATGTTAATGATTTGTCATTTCAATAAAAGATTAAGTAAACGTCTGCTTTTAATAAATCAAGTAAATCCCATTAACAAAATATATATTTTTTTGTTAGACAACTACCAAAAATGAAATTGAGGCCTTATTGTAGTAGTAATAAAAATTGAATTTATAAAAGTGAACAAAAGTATTGCATAAATTTAACAATATTGCAGCCATAACAATATTTTAAGCAGAATATCTTTATTGTCTCAACAATTTCATTATAGCACAATAATACTATTTTAACTAAAATAAAATTGAAGTTAAGTGTTATTTTTTAAAATTTTTATCTCATTAAAATTATCTTAAAAGGGGAACTTACTTTTTTTTATTTTACTCTTGCCTACAGAATACAATATTGAACCCTTTTAGGGGACTATATTTTTTCAACAGGGCTAAATCGTAGTTTCACCTGTGTGGTGCTCAAAGATGCGACTAATGACAGACGTATGACTATCTTTTTGTCACGATTAATTTCATGGGCCTCAATCTGAAACCATAGATCAGGTGGCACCAGAAAAGATTGCATATTTTTTTTCCTTTGTTGATTGAAAAATAAAGCGCAGATCAAGTTACCATTTAGAATATAAAATTAACTATGCACACACACCGAATCCATAAATACAGTCATAACAAGTTACGTACACAGAAGAAGAGTATGTAATTGCGCAATAACACATAACGCGAGATAAAATGTTAGATAATGTCATCAAATTGATTTACATAAACATTCTTTGGTTCACATAACAAAAGCTTATTTCTTGTTCTCTCTATATTGAATTCATAGCAGAAAAAAAAATCTTGATAATTTAATTTTTGAGATTTTTCAGATTTATGTAGAATATTTGATATACATTGATTCACTTCTTTAAATCAGTGTGAATAAAATTCCAACGATAAAATTCAAGCAATTATACACCTATATTAAAAATCATAAAAGCTGCCTAAAATTTTTATTGAGTTACTTCTATTTTTTTCAAATATTTTATGATCTATGTGTTAAGTATTTACCAATTACTATTTAATATTATTTTTATTTAGATAATACAATAGTTCATTTTTACAGCAATTTTAAACAAAATGAAACTTTAAAACTTTAATTTAGCTAATATTTTTTTTTTTACTTAAAATATAAATATTTTCATATTGCATAAGTTAAGAGGAACACAATTGTAAAAGGTTTACTCAAAAGAATTTCTCTGAGGAAATATTTATCTTTGAATATCAAAAAGATCTTTTGCATAGTATAATATTTTTCATATCGTTCTATTTTTCAAGTATATATATATATTTTTTTTTAGTTTTTCTTATAGTACAATGCTCTAACTTTGAAATACACTAATTCAACTGAGCAAAAAATGGTTATTTTTTTTTTTTTCAAATGATGCTCATTACAAATAAATGTTTTGACTTTCCAAGAATGTTTTATCTCACTTTTATATATTGCTAACAATTATATAGAATTATATATTATTAACAACAATATTGCTCTATGATGTATGCTGGATAATAATTGTCCATTTTACCTCATATAGTAAAAGTAAACTAATACTTACGTGCACAAAGGAGTTCTACAAAAGAAATTAAAATATTAAGAAAGTTAGAAGTATGCTTGTGTACAAAAAAGTTATACATGCATTTTTAAAAAGGGGTAAGCAATTACAATTTGTTAATTTTTTCTCCAGAAAGAATTTAAAAATGTTATTAATTTACACAACGTGAAAACACATAACCTTCACAAGTTTTAAGAATAAACGATTTCCTAGATTTTTTAAAAAATATTAGGAAGATCTAGGTTATTCTAATTTATCTATAGGAATTTAATATCTTACCTTTGAGACCTTGTCCAACTATAGGGGTAAAAGAATAAAGAGAAATTAATATGTATATTAATAGCAAAATGATAGAAACAGTTTTTTCATTACTTGTTTAAAATTTTATCCCAAATTTTAAGTATTTAATTATATGAAAAAGTGTGACATACGACTATGAAACTCGTGTACATAATTTTATTCTCGTTTATAAATCAAACTTTTCATAACAAATCTAGCTATAATGGCTAAGAGATTAAATATGTGAACACATTGGATTTTTTTCAGCTCAATTATTAATTTTGTAAAAGAAAACTATGATTACTGGATTAAAAATTAACCATATTTATCTCGAATCAAAAGCCGTGCGTCATATATACATACACATACATCAAGCGAACTAAATAAGTGCAAAATAGACGACTTTTTTGTGAATAATTTTTACCAAATTAAGTTTTTTATTGACTTAAGCTGATTTTGCAATTTCAAATCAGCTCATATTTTTGGAAAAAATATATTTTTTTTCAGATAAAACTAAGCTTTTAAAATGTATACACCTGATTAGATTATTTGACAAAAAATAATATATATATATATATATATATATATATATAAATGTATGTTTGTATATATGAAATCGCTTCACTCCAACATTCATCCGATCACTATGAAAATCGGCTTGTATTTTTTTTTTGTGGAGAAGGTTTTTGGGCTCTCCTCTTTGTTGCAGTTTTCCACCAGTTGCAGGAGAGTATATCAACTTCTGCACCGTTCAATCAAACACCAATTTGACAACAGGGTTGCCAAAAATAATGCCAACTTGGCTCTATCGCTAACATTACGCTATGCTTCCATTAAATCGCCATTATAATGTAAGGAACGGTGTTTTTTGCGAATATTACAATTTTAACATAAAATAAATACAATAGAATTTAATATCAACGTATTACACATCCAGATATAAATTATTTACTCTATTTTAAGCGTTCATTACACAAAATGTCTAACAATGTGTTACTTTTGTTGAGCTGAGATCAGCTTAGGCAGATTTTTTCAAAAATCGACCCACAGGGCGTTATAAATAAAAATTCCTGTTTATCAGCTTTTAGATCTGCAGACTTAAACCTTAGCAAATATGTTTTTTTTTTCGTTCAGCTGAGATATGGAAAAGGAATTTTTTTGTTTGTTTAATTTGCAATTCACGTAAAATTAACTCATTAAAAGCTTTTTATCCTTCAATTTGTATTGTTTAATTTTTCGACTCACTCGTGTGAAGAACGGGTATACCAGCTAGTAATAACTAAAAGTCGTTTCGATCATTATATAAACAAAAAAGTGTTTTTTTAATTTATAAATAATATTTTATTTGGTTATAATTTATTTAAGAGAATAAATTGCTCAAACAAAATTACAATATACTTAGTTTCTTGTTTGGAAATGTTAAGACTTTACATATAAAACAGAAACGGACTTATATGTACCTATAAGTCTCTTTCTGTTAAATTATTACATTAATAATGATATTACTTTTAACTAAGTTTTTATAGAAATTCATTTCTATATCAATTACCTAGTAAAATCCATAAGACCGCTTTCAATTCCCAGTTTAGTCAGAAGCCTTAAATTCAATTTGCTAATTATTCACATTCTATTTGTTTCCTCATTTATAGATTGAACTGATCGTACATTTTCGTAGCAGAATGTTTATACTTCCGCATGTTTCGTTTAACATGTAGCCTAATTTAGAAATCTTGAAACCTAAACTAATTTCAAAATTTCTTACAAACCAATTCCCAGTTTTTAGCAGTGCCGGTTTATCCATTGGGTGCTTGGAGTGGGGACCCAAGAGCATGGCCCCCGGATAGGCTGGACTTAAACAGGTTTTCTGGTTATAAATTTCGATCCACCAGTGTCATGGGGGACTGTAGATCTTATGTGCCCAAGGCCTGAAATACGCTTAAATCGGCACTGCTTTTCAGGCTAGAGAAAGCTTTAAAAAACAACTAATAATAACAGTAACTTAAGTCGAAACATTCAATTACCTTGCTTAATTTAATTAGAAATTTCACAAACGTAAATTTGAAGCTCATAAAATTATGCATGTTCCAAAAAAGCAAGGTTATCAAAATTAAATTAGACCTACATCTAATAAATTTTGGCACAAGTGACATCATATATAAAACAGATTTTATTTTGTATTTACATTATACCATAATTAAAGAGAAAAATTTACTTACTGCCATGCGTTACAACTGTAAAAGTTATTAATAACATTAAGAATTTCATCATTTAATTAATTATATATCTATTAATCAATATTAATTTTGATACTATTAAAACTTTTCTGATACTGTACTTTTGATAAGAATTATAACATAAAAAAAATTATTTAACTTTTTGACTTACGTTACTTTTGACTCATAATATTCATCACTTATATTATTAGATAAATATTAGTATTATTTATTACGATTTTAAAATATAAAAAATATAAAAGGAATGTTTCATCAAAATGTTTTAAAATTCTAGCAGTCTAAATTTTGCTTAATTAAAGATTCACATACTAATATGTACTTTTACAGTTTATTTTCTTAGCATTTTCAAAAATTCTTGTCATTTGTATGTTAGAATATAAAAATATATACTTTAAATTAATTATAATTGAAGTGGTTTTAGAATTCATAAGTCAGAGATTGATACAGAGCTTTAGATAGATATTAAGAATTAAATATCTTTTTATTGTGAAGTAATTGACTTAAAAACTCTTATCTGAATAATTATTAAAAAAGTAAGCTTTGATTTAAAGTAAGCAAAATTAAATTGCATCTGAAAAGTTGTGAATTCAGAAAAGTAAATCAGTAATTGCTATGATATAGACTAAATCCGCATTTTTTGCGATGAAAGTTGTTATTAATTTCGCTGTAGAAGCAAATGTAGTTAATTAAATGTAGTTTCCTTATTATCAGAATCTTAAACTGTCTTCTCAACTGTTATCAACAATATAGTTATAATAATAAATATATAATAGTATAAAATGCAACAGACTTCCTTCTTAACGTATTTGCATAAATGACCAAAAAATTAGCTTGGATTATTGAAAATCAATTTAAAGAGATAGAATAAAATCTGAAATCCTACTAAGTGAGCTTACTGAAAAAAAACTTTTTTTTCACAATATGATTTGCAGATGGGTTTGAATTCTTCAAGAAGAGTAAAGCATACATATTGAAACGGAAATATTTTGAAACGAAAAACTAAAACAGATTAAGATTTTTATTTATTTTCCTTTTTTAAACGATTAATTTATTTTCTAATAATATAAGGTTTGCTATTTCATATTTAATTATGATAAAAATGCATACTCACAGCCAGCAAGAGGATCAAGAATAGCTTCAGCTATTAAAAAAAAATTAGAGCTAAGAAACTTTTCAGCATTTATACAATCAAAATTTTATTTCCATAGTATTTATTTTTAACATAATATCTTTTTTCTATAAAATGTTGAGTTTTAAAGATCTCTAAATTTCTTAGCAGATCTGAAAATGTACTTAAGGTATTAATTTTTGAACTGAAGTAAAAATTTTGTTCATGTGCATAGTATACATATGTTGCTACTTTTTCAAGTTTCGTCTCTTCAATAATATAAGATCAATGAATATTTTAATACAAATTATATACAGTATATGAATTTTGTGCCTGTATCAAAAATGACTTATTTTTTATATGAGTGTTTTGTTTTAATTTGTAATGCCAAAGTGTGAGAATTTATCTATAGTATACATTCACAAAGCGTGTACACAAGCACTCCCATGTCTAATGAAAAGCAAAAATAAGGCAGTTCAGACGTGTTACTTATTAACTTAAATCTAAGTTAAACAACAATACTTTTGGATTTCAAAAGTTTAAATCAAGCAAATCAAGGTGTTAATTTACAAAATTTTATTTAAGAAATTTAACATAAAAATTATATAAGGTCTGTTACATTATAAATACGAATTTTTGAAACTATAGATAAAATAATAAATATTATAATATATTTTTCATCACTGTTACGAAGGTTGCAGTTTTTGTGATTTTACTTTTGTGTTCTTTAGCTTAAAAATTTTAATGGTGATCTTTAAGTAACATTTTGTTTAACTAAATTAACATTTGATTTAAATCTTTTAATTTTTCTATTAAATAAAGTATTTTTCCTTTTATTAAATAATGCTTAATAATTGGAAATGCTTGAACAAAAGAACGTTCACGTTTAGTTATATTTTGTAATATTTATTGTTTATTTTCTGTACGCTGTGCTAGGTACATATTTGGCGAGGCTATTTGTTGTCTGAAAACAGCGCCAGGGGATTCCTATAATTCAGAATGATCTTGAAACAAAATTTTTTTTTTATTTGTACTTGAATATTAAAACTAATTTAAGTAAAAAAAAAAAAAAATTGTTTTCTTGTATCCCATGCAATTGGGAAGCTTGTCACCAAATTTCAGATATGATAACAAATTAATTTTTAAGATATTTGTGAAGTTTTCTGAGTTTAGGTTTTGGTTTCGGTTTCATTTTAAAGCTTTTTTTAACTCTTAAATTGAATTAATTAAAAATATTTTTGTGTATACTCAGCTCCTTCAGTGTAAAATGGTTACTAATTTCAATTTTCATAACTAAAATAATTTCTGCTAGATTATGTCTTGAGTTTAATGATTTATTATAGTTACTTAATTATAGGATTGATTTCGGGACCAATTTTTGTTTTTACAAATATTTTATATGACGTAGAAGTTTTATCATTCATATTTCCTGTTGATAAGATACCATGGCAGAAATGTTCATAGGTTATTATGAGAAATAATATTTTGAAGAGATGGAATACTACTGAAAATGATGTATCTAAAAATCAGCCCTCGGCTGATACTGCAATTAGACTTCCGATTACGAGTATTCTGAATTCAAGTATTGTAGATAAAGCTGAATATTTCACTGATGTACCAAACTGCATTATAGTAAACATATTGTAGAACTATATTTTAGTATTTTAAAGTTACGCAATTAAAACTCAAACTTGCTAAAATGCCCCAAATTAAAACTGAAAAAAATTTCATTTAATGTACAAACCTGGTGATTTTTAGATTAAGTTTGTATCATTATTATTTTGTATATAAGTATTTTGTGTTAAAAACTTTTGTGAAATATTAGATCATGATAAAATTAAATAATGTGTCTTCGTAACAAATGCTATCAATAATATGCAAAATCATTTTTTGAATAAAAAAATGTTTTCAGTCATAATTAATTTAAATAGTGTTTTGATATAGAACATAAGATGGAAAATTTAAATGCGTTTTCGCTGACTTTTAATTTTGAAGATATAAGTTGATATTTTGAAAATTTTTGTGTTTCTTCCAGGTATATCTAGAAAAATAATTATTAAAAATCAACTGGAAAACAGATTTTCAATTCCATACTAACTTTTGTTTGTAATAATCTAAGAAACATAAATCACTTAAAATAATTAAAAAATTAAAAATAGAACATTTTATAAAAGTTAGAAACAACTTCAAAAATTTTTATTTTCTAAAAATTGAAAAATAATAGCTGGTAAAATTGACTTTTTCACTTTCAGAATCAACTTAATAATATAATCTGACTGTAAAACAGAAATTATTTTTAGTGTTACTGTCTCCAAAAAATTTTTGAAAAGGTTACTGTGTAGCTTACTTATTCTTTGTGTTGGCTAAATTATTCCATAGTTTAAAAAATATCAACTTACCTTCACTTACAATAGCTAGAAAAAAATAACTCCATTTGAATATTTAAATTAAGCATGCATTATATGTTTTTAAAGTTATGCCTTATTTATTAAACTTCCTGAGCAATAAAGACTTTTAAGCTGTTAAAAATTATAAAAAGTATAAATATTTAAGTTTAACATTAAGTAAATTAACAAAAGTTTATTCAACGCAAATATATGTTTTAATCACATATTAGAAATATCCAGGAAATTATGAACCTTCTGAATATATAAAATTTGTTAATATCAAGAAAGCAAAATATTTTAAACCTCTTTATGCCAAAAGATATTTAATTGTTGAACATACTGGTAAAGATGCGTTACATTCTTAGGAAATGTATCGCTGATTATATGATACATTTAAAATTTTAATGTAGTTATAAAATGTTTAAAACAAAAGCTCTATTGCGTACATATATATTTCAATTGAAAGTAGAATTCATACTCTACGTTTCTCCATTTTATTTTATTTTATTATTAATAGTAGAAATTTCAAATAATATTGTGTTACTTTTTAAATATTTATTTAAATAAGTAAGTAATTTTTAAAAGGCCCTAATGTATGAAAACACAGTGTATAATTTAAAAGTTGATATTGTTTTTGAATTAACTTAATGTCTGGTTAACTTAATATATCCATACATTTTACAGACTCTGATCTTTTGGGTAAATTCTTTTGTTGAGTGCTATTGTTGGTGCGAAATATTATATATCCAAAGAAATTCAAGTGAATTGCCCGTATGTTTTAAAGAATCATGATAGTTGGCATGCAAAAGCAAATTTGGCCTATCAATTCGCTAAAGGAAAAAAATGTAAAATTAAAAAATAATTTATGTTTAAAACACAAAGCTTTCTCCAACTTAATTAGCAAATCCATTTTCAATCTAAGAAAGTTTGTATTTGAATTCAAATATAAAAATATTTTTAGTTATTATTATTTATTATTCCGTTGGTCATTTTATCAAAATGTTTCGCAAATCTTCAATTGTAATTTAAGTTCAGTATAATTTTTTCATTGTTTTATTTCAATTACAAGTGATGTTTTTTCTCCGATTGTATATACCGTAAAATCCGGCCTATAGCACGCACCTATACTTTCAAGCTGCATTTTTTAATTTTAAGGTATATTCGCCGTATAATGCACACCCCCTTTTTTACGAAGAAACCTGAAATGTAAGTGTACAATGCTCTTATGTTTTGAAGTAATTTGTTTGAGGTACTATCCCAAGATTTCGAAGATAGTATATTATTTCTAGAATTAAAACCCTCTAAGTTCATAAGGAATGCCCCATATCCTTTAAATAAACAGTATTTCGATACATATAGAAGCATAATATATTTTTTATACTCATCTTTTAATTAATTTTTAAAGCTATCATTTTGGTACCCGGCGTATAACACGCACCCGCAAATTTCGGTCCTATTTTTTTGTGTTAAAAGTGCGCGTTATACGCCAGATTATACGGTATTCATTTTAAGTGACTAATAAAACGTCTTTTTAATCAATTTTACGACATCACTACTACTGTAACTTTCAAAGATGTGAATTAAATCCATTGATACTTACCGAAACCGACATCCCTAGCTGCAATCAAAGATAAGAAATTAAACAATATTATCAAACTGAAGTCTTAATGTTTATAACTAAAAAAATATTCCATAATAAGATGTAAACGTAAAGTTTCGCAGGAAAAACTATGAATAAATAAAACAACTTTTTCTTTAAAAAAATCCTAATTGGTCATTTGAAATATTACATAATTATGTGTGAGAACTGTTATTTTTTTTATTTTTCTACATTTTAGAACAAATATTGTTTCTTTCAATAAATTTCAGTTTCTTTTAGGTCATTAAAAATACAAATACGGGAAAACTATTGAGGATAAAATGCTTCTAAAATATTCAAATCTAAAAAAATATTTTCTTAAACTTGAACCTACTATGTATCCTTAGCTAAGTATTTAATTATATTAGTTTTCAGAAATAAAATTAAATAATTATAATAAATTAAAAAAAATATTTCATTTAAATTATAAATAAGTGAAATAATGGTTTATAATAATTAAACAAAGAATTTTTTGAAAGAATTGCCTTTCTTAGAGCTGTAGTTAGAATTAATTTAGTTATATTTTACAATACATTTTATAAATTAATATTATAAACTTAGTTTGTTTATTTATTTCATTTTAAATTTTTACCGACAGCAAAAAATACTAATCACCCAATTTTTCTTAAAATTATTTCATCTTACAGAACAAAAATATTTATGTTTTTGTGATAAAGATTTATCATTTTGTAGCACATGCAAATTGTTTAAAATTGACTTTGGGGAAGAGAAAATTGGGTAGGCAAATTAGATTATAAAAAAATTTAAAAACTTTAAATGATAATAAGAAAAAAAACTTTAAATAAAAGTATATAAAATAACAAAAAGTATAATAATAATAAAAGTAGAAACCCAACTAGAAAGAATAAATGCTTTCGAACTAAAATCTTGAAGAGGGAAAAAAATTAACAAACAAAATTGAGTAAAAAAAAAGCACTTACTTCCTCTAACAAAATCTGTTTCGATAAAAAAAATCATAATATACATTAGTAATTCCGTAAAATAATACCTTTTTGAAAGAAAAATAATGAATACCGTAAAAATAAAATAAACATAAAATTTAATTGTCATTATATATATATATATAACATTTTATGTAGAGGTAAATACAATATCTTAGAGAGAAAAACGTTATAAATATTAATTCTTTTATCTTGATTTCTTAATGCATAAGTGAAAGTAATTACTCCTCAACTTGTGACTCTCCCCTTAGTGTTCTTAAATCCCAATAAATACTTTTTCCCAGCTTGAAATATGCTTTTTAAGATCTAGTTATGAATTTTTTTTTTAAGTACAAAAGGTAAAATGAAATAATAGAAGAAAATTATCGAAAAAAGTGTTCTTTTTTTCTCTATTTTTATAATTAGATTTATCGAACAACTACACCACAACTGGTACAATATAAATATCACTAAAAGTAATTATTTATTATTACTCAAAAAATTTGTAAGAAGTTTAATAAAAGTAAAAATATTAATATATAACGTTTTAACTTATTTCCATGGGTATGTAATTTCTTTCTTAGTTATTTTTTTTAACTAAATACACTAAATGTACTGAATTATAATCTGAAATAATGCTTTAAAAATTCATGCGCATCAAAAAATTTGATAAATAAAAGGATGATATGTGCATTTTTTAGCACATTTATTATAAGCGCTCTACTTACGTTTTCCAACTCCATCTACAAAAAAGTACACGAGTTATTAAATGTTAAAATGGAAAAAAAATTATTTTTAAACAAGAAAATAAAAATAAAACGGTTTAACAATTAAAGATTTAAGAATTTTTTTTTTTCATACATTACAGTAATAACAAATTTAAGATAATATGTATAGAGAGAGATCGGCTTAAAAAATACTTACATCGATCATTGACTGTAAAAATATACATATTCAAATTTAATAAAAAAGGTTCAAACAAATAAAAATAAATATGATATGAACACACAGGATGCAAAATAAGAAGCTAGAAAAAATTATATGAGCTGAATAAAATCTTTACGTTTAAAGGGATATTTTACATCTCTTCAGTTTTTAATCACTATTAAGAATATTAAAATACAAATTTTTTTTACTGTTTTTGAACAGAAAGAATTATTTTCAAATATTTTTTTTTTCTTTAAGTTAAAACATACACAGTCTCAACTAGGGGCATACGAGATTCAGAATAAACTATTTTTTAAATAAAAGAAATTTAACTCTAAAATATCATCCAGTTAAATTTTAATTTTATCGACTAATCAAAGTTTTTTCAGTTTTAATGTACAAAAAGAGTATTTACTCCATTAATTAATGAAAGTTTTATTTTGTGATTTGTCTTTTATTCAAACAAGTGTCAAAAAAAAAAATTTTTTTTTAAAACTAAGATTTTTTAAAAATTCAATTATTATTTTACTTTACAAATAGCATCAACTATAAAAAAAAAGATTTCTTGGTCAATTTTTTCAATTCACTGAATAAAATCAATTAAATTTTGGAGCCATGGTGAGTCCCTCGCAATAAACAATTGTCTTCATTTATTGCATTCATAATTTAAATAATTGTAAAAATGCTGCGACTTCATCATTACTATGTAAAAAAAATCTACAAACTGGTTTTAAGCTCATCTTTACTTACAGCACCTTTACTGTACTAAACGTTTTCTAAAAAAATTTTAATGTACCATGTAAATGCGCTAAATATCTTATTTTTTATAAGGCTTATCTATTTACCCATACATTAAATTAAGAGAATGAATATTCTAATGTAAATTTTATGATGATTTATAATTCCATTCTCTTTTTTAAGCAATATATCTAAAACCGAGCACAATCATCTTACCAGACTGTCCAAAAGAAATATTATTATAAAAAGGTACATCTACTTACTTGAATCATCACCTAAAAATAGAAATAAGAAAACAATTTTAATAATTATAAAATATACTTTTGCAACTATTATATCATACGTTAATAACGGCCGTGGGTAGCCTAGTGGTTAGAGCACCGGCTTCCGGGAAGGGGAAAACCTGTTTGTTTCCCTTTCCCAAAACCTGAGTACACACGGAGCACTTTCTCGTTAAATCAGTGGGTCCGAAAGTCATATGGGCTGAATCACGAGTGCAGGGAACTGGAGAAAATGTCCCTCCAATTCAGTTCCATGCCTAAATTGTGGAGGTGGAGATAGGTGGTGTCGCCGTCTATCGTTCCTTCGGGAATTTCTCCGAGCTAAATCGTACTGTCACCTGTATGGTGCTTAGACCCAATGACAGGAGTATATCTAGTTCATTGCCACGATGAATTTCGTGGGCCTCGATTTGACTATGTCAGGCAGGTGGCATGAGCAACAAGAACAACGTTAATAACCAATATAAAATTTAAAAAATTTGATATTGCCACATAGTAATCAATATTGCAACATAATATGGCTAATGTTGGAATAAAACATTCAATTTTCTGTCTCACCTGGAATTTTATTTATGACATATTTCAGCGCGCCACTGCAGTATAAGCGAATCGTGGTGCTATTAATCGTGCCTCTATTGATCGTGTTTTTTCCATAAGTTTTGCATAAAGTTTATTATTTGCTGTTTGTATCATTGTCATAAAAAATAAAAGGAAAGTGATCTGCTTAATCAAAATATTTATTACTATGACTGTTTTTAAGGATGTGTTTACACAATTGGATATTAATAATTCATTTTAAGAATTTAATTTTTTATGCTAATATTAAAATAAGTTTAAGGCTCATAGTTTTGTAATAGTTCTTGTATTTCTGCGTAAATGATCACGGGAAATTTTTAATTATAATACGCATTACTAAAAAGTTAAATAGTAATCAAATAAATCCACTGCAGTGTGTTTCTTAACCTAAGATGGCTAGTATTGCAAAAAAAAAATCTGTTTCAATTTTATACCGGTATAGTGGTTAGCGACGTTGAGTGCTGTGCCGTAGGGTCTGGGTTCGAATCCCGGAGAAGACATGGATGTTTGTTGTATATGCCTGCGGGCACGGGGGTTTCAAATAGCCGTCAAAAAGTCCTCTCGTGAGGTTGGGGGAAAGGGGGAAGAAGGTGGGAGGCTCTGGCCCCCCCCCGAGTGTTCTCCCTCAAAAGGGGGTGGAATCGACAAATCGTAATGTCACCTGTAGGTCCAAAGCTCAGAACGACAGGCGCCCTTAGCCCTTTACCATATGAATTTCTTTTCGATCTGGCCTTTGCCGATCGGGTGGCATTTGTAACAACATAACAATAACAGATGTTCTTAAATGTATAATTATTTTAATAATCAGTCAATTTAGTTTTGCTTTATACATGGTAAACACATCAGAGGCTTCAGTCTATATCAAGATTGCAGGAAGAATAAGATTACTTATTTATGATCAATACCAAATGTGTAACATTAATTAAGATTTATAATCAAACAATCATTTTTAAAGCTTAATCATAATCTTCGAAGGACTGACAGAGATGAACAAAAACATGTTTACTTATGAGCACCATTAATGGGTATCCAATTATTTAAGCAAAAAGATCATTATCTAATAAATAATGGACAAATTATGTTGTAGAAGAATTTATGTAAATTTAGAATGTAACTTTATTCTGTGGGTTATATATACAGAAAAAAATAATTCACTTACAAATTAGTGGTTGCACTGCAAGAAAAAATAAAAACAGAAAAGATTAGTTTGAAATATTGCTTTTATGCATAAAAGTCAAGTAATAGTAATAAGCTTTAATATAAGAAATGCATTTAGCCTTTAATTTAGAATTATACTGAAAATTACTTTTCTAAAATTGGGTATCAGTTTTTTTAAATTTCTTTGAAGATTTTTTTAGATTTGTAGATACTTATATGGAAGCTTAATAGCAAGACTGTCAATATTTCTCTCCAAATATCTGCATTTCACATTTATTAGCATTTTCAGTGAAGAAAGGACAACTAAAAACTACTCCCTGAGGCAATCCTTGACACATCTGTTTCTAGGGAGGGGTGGCATTTAAAAACCTGCATCGGATTTTGCGGGAAAAAAGGGCTCTGTACCCAGTGCGTAACTTTCGGATCCCCCTGTTTTTCAGCTTGGTGCTCATGCACGCACCTTGTATTTATGCGGTTTTTGAAATCCACCAACACAGCAAGGGTGGATTGTTTTCGGTGAAAGCCGTCCTTTATTGCCTGGGTGAGTTTTACACCCAGGGACCAAGGAAATACCTTGGGATAAATATAGACAGTAATCTCCACTTAGGCACTCACATCGCAGAAACATCAAAAAAGGGCCTAAGACGTCTAAATCTCCAGAAGAGACTAACTGCTACCAAGAGGGGAGCTACCCGGGATGTTTTAACTACAGTGTATAAAACCTATGTCCGTCCAGTGTTGCACTATGGCTGTGAGGTTGTGACCTTGGCGGGAACCCAAACCGGAAAAAATGGTCGTTTAGAACAGGCCCCCCAAATTATAACCGATAGAGCCAAATTAACCAAATTATTGCAATACCTCCAGACCGGCATCGAACCTCTTTACGTTGGAGACAGGTTAACCCCCAAATTTTGGGAGAGAGCCAAAGAGGATTACAGGTACTGAACGAATGTGGATGTCAACACAAAACCCAAAACTCGGGCCCCCCCTTTCCCTGCGGAACTTTTTATGAAGAAACACCAACTTCCCTATAATGACTGCCGTGCTCCTTTTAGTTCTATCCCAAGTCCTACTGCCCCTCCCTAAAGGCCCAACCTAACGTATGACATCAAATAAGACTGATGCCACTCCTGAAGAATTAAAATCCTGCGCTCTGGAAGCGATAGAAGAAAGATATCCAGCAAATGAGCGGCTCCATATCTACGCTGACGGCTCATACATACCAGAATCAAACGGATCCGGCGCGGAGTGGTTCTGTAGGCTGTTTGAGGGATCATTGGCCGTGGGAAAGAACGCCACCAGCTACGATGGTGAGGTTTTGGCTGTCTGTGAAACTACAACGCATTTATTATCTGCTTGCCTAGCTCCTGCAAAAATTGTCTTCTTCGTAGACTCCCAAGCTGCAATTTTAGCTTTAAGCAGTAATGCACCAATTGACTGCCGTAACATAATTCAGTGCCGAACTAAAATTGTAGAGCTCATCTCATATGGCTGGACTGTGGCCTTACAGTGGGTCTCAAGTCATGTTGAGATCCCCGGCAATGAAAGAGCCGACCAAAAAGCCAAGTAGAGAGCGGAGTCGACTGAACTGGAAGTCCCCTTGACCCTCAGAAGAGCAAAGAGCATCATCTCCAACACACATTGACAAATATACTGACATGACCCAAAAAACGAAGAGTCTTACAAAGCCATGGGAAACTCTAGCTACTGTGGGCTCAATCCCGAGGCACCTGGTGAGAGCGGAGGCTGTTGCCCGCTTTCACCTAACTACAGGACATGACTTTTGGGAGTATACCTCCACTGGCTTGGCGTGGCTGCTAACGAGGCCTGCCCACTCGGCGGCCATGCCAGAATGGATGGCAACCACCTTTTTCAATGCACTGGACTCGTTGAATATCCGGCTTATGACATCGTCAGTCGGTACTGGGAGACTCGGCGTCAAATGGTCAAGAAGCCAAGCACGGGCATTGGATAAATATAAATATATATAGTATTTTCAGTGAAGCATGATATCCTTAAGACTTACGGATCACACTTGCTAGCATTAAAGGAAGCTTTGCTCCAGTTTTATTATTTTTTTATATTATTTCGAACAAGATCTTTTATCTTTTAAAATTCGGTCACATAACTTCTTCAGATATAGATTAGAGAAAAAATATATTTAGTTATGTATATCATTCTTACCCGAAATGAATTATTTAACATTTCACAAAAATCTGAAAGCTAACAAAAAGGCTTAACCAGATTTATTGTAGTATTTTAAAGAATTTTCTGCCAGATGTATGCGGCAATTACGATGTACGGTTTGAATGACAAATTAAATTTTGAAATAGGTAATAAAAATAAATAGAAATATATCATACGCCAGAGGAACAACACATCGACAACTAATAATATGCAGAATATAAATATAAAAGAACATTTAATGCTCGTTATTCATAAGATTGAAATTAAATATGCTATTGAAATTACAAACGCAATTATTTAGAAAATATTAATCAGAAGGATTTAGAATCTTGTTAAGTTTTTTCCTCTTTTTAGTAATATATTGAAAAAATAATAGTTAGGTCAGTAAAAAAAGAAAATAAGATCTTTATTTCTTAGATGAAGGAGCTAAACCTGAATATATTAATAATATTGTTTTAACATGATTATATAGTGTTTCTTATGATATCATTAATAAAACATTTTTTCAAAACACTAATTTAACCCATCTCTTAAATCCTCTAGAAATACAAAAGTTTTACTTTTATTTCAAAATTTACATAAATATTAAACAAGATAACTGTTACTTACAGCTGTCTTTTCCTGAAACAAATTCAAGAAAAGATTTAAAATATGCAACTAATTATTTATATTAAAACACAAAAAAAGAAAAACAAACATAAAACAGGAAATACAGCTTAAGTCCTATTTTGATGACGATCTTTGAATTGAAAGTTTGTAAGAAATAAACTAGTATTTCCATTTAAATATTCTTAAGAAAACTATTTAGTTCCTTCAACTGGCAAGAGTATCTGGATTCCTTATAAATCTGTAATATTTAAGTTAATAAAAAAGAATATTTTACATAACATTAATAAGAGTTTTAAGGGTTTTATAATTCATTTTTTCAGGAAAAAGGAATAGTATATCAAAGAAGAAACATTGTTTAAAAAAAATCGAGCCATTAGTTATGATTTCCTAATTTCTTTAACTGATTTCTTTTCTCTTTTTTTTGAATGAATGAACCAAGCCTCCATGCATTTATTTGCATGTTACATAATTTCCATTTATTTTTCCTAACTAAAAAATTAATTTTATTCTCCCAACATACAAATAAGGACTAAATATACATGCCATACATGTCAAAAAACATGATTACAAATAGCTTATTATACTACACATACAATGAGGATTTTTAAATGATAAAAAATGATAAAAAAATAATATAAATGATAAAAAAATATGCCATGTCTTCAGATCATGTTATTTCAAATCAATGATAGAAATAAGAATCCGCATTTACAAGGTACACTGCTTAAATCCATGTTGTATAATTACCAAAATATACGGAGCTTGAATTATAGGCTTACAACTATATCTCTATTTGATATTGTTTGCTAGGTAAATATTCCCGAGTATTTTGTTACATGATTTTAGAAATGTTTAGTTATAAACATGTATAAATATTTTTTCACAATATCCAACTCCTACTATAAGTTTAACCTTCAATGAATTAATAATTCTAAAAAATTTATTCTCTTTGCAAACGATTTGAAGTGTGAATTCTATAAGACTATTGTTATGCATAAAACCGATTTCAGAATTAGCTAAATATTCTTTTTTTGTAAAAAAAAAATTATAAAAAAAAAATTAATTTAACCACGTGACAAAAATAATTTTGCTTCGAAACTTTAAAATTAGTATTATAATTTACTTCAAATTATTACACCATTACTTTTAACACTAGAAAGACTAAAATTAAGTATTCGCCTATATTTCCCAAAAGCAGTCAAAATGACTGCATTGTGAAAGAATGATTAATGTGTTAAGAAATTTGTTTAAAATTAACTTTTAATATTTTTTATATTACTTACAGTCATATAACAAATTATTAGTAAATATTTACAATTAATTCCCTTGGAAAAAATTAAATTCTAAAATATTCTAAGAATTATCTAAGCATTATATATGTAATTGTTTTTCTAAATGAAATTAAAAAGCTGTCAAAATGACTTCCTTGGCAATCTAGTGTTAATAATCATAAAAGTTCGATTCCACTTCACATCTTGATATCAAACGCTTGAAATTCTTTTCAATAATCAAATACATTTGAAAGAAATATTGAAGCTCTTATTGAATTTTTTTTAGTAAAGCATGATTTTAAATCATTTGTGTTACAATGAAGTAAAAAATTACAATTCTTACTAATGCAGAAAAAGAATAATGTAATTAAATGAATAATATGTTACCAATAATGAATTGGTTCGTGAATAATTTTGTTATATTTTTATTATGAACAGAGAATTGTGTAACAAATAAGGGTAAAGAAAGCAAAAATAAGTAAAGAAATTCACTTACCATCGTATTTATGTCTCAAATCAGCAATACTAAGTTGACTCAAATCGAGGTTTTGAACTAAAAAAAATTGGTTGAAATAATTATTACGTATTTAATAACAGGCCAAAAGATACTTATATTTTGTCATAATATTAAATAATTTTCAAAAATTAGGAGCTAATTATTTTGAAAAAAAAGGAAAAGAGAGAAATTTTTTTTATAGAATTTTCAAAGAATATATGTTATTGTTTCCCTTTTTTTACATTCAACAAAACTCTAAAACTTTGTTTCTCAAATTATAAGAAGTCAGATTTAGGTGAAAATATGCACTCATATTAAAATTATATAAATAAATTTATCATTATTTCTAATTCTGAAATGCATTTTCTCTTCATTTTGTTTCAACCCAGTAGTAAAAACATATAAAGGGCTGAAGCCTAAAAAGCTTAAAATTTAGCTCAATTCAAAAATCTAAGCCGAAGAATTTGGTAATGCATGGCTGTGACTATTTTATATTGTTCAGTATTATCTTGCTATTTTCTTGCTTTTTCTTACGTTTGGCGTATATAGTAATTTAGTACACAAGGATCTTATCTAAAAATACAACTATTCAATAATTTTAGAGAAATTAGTATTTTTGATCAGGATAATGGGATGTGTGCCCTCAGAAATATTACAAATTATAAAAAAATGTATAAAAAATAGTGTATAAAATTACAAAATAGTGTATAAAATTACAAAACAGTTTATAAAATTACAAAATGTAATTAAATTTAATTGAGTTCTTAAGAATCAGTACATTTTAATACATGTATTTACAAAACAAATATTTTATTTTGAAAGAACATATATATATATACAAATTTATATTACAATATCAGTTTAGATGTTAATCAAGTACAAATATACTTACGCATGCTCTTTATTTCTGTAATTCAAAGAAATAAATATGTATTTTCAGATGAATACATAAAAGTTATATATTACTTGCTACAATTATTTTTATTAATATTTATTAAAAAAACACTATAAATTAGCTTTTAAAATAATATCTGAAAAATTTTCAATTTTTTTTAATAACAAAACTATTTTAAAGAATTAATTATGACGCGGTATGTAATTAGAATTGTTTATTATATCATTCTTTATTTTACATAGTTTTAGAAGATCAGCAATTGAATCTATGTCTGTGACTGAAACACACATAAATACTAAAATATATAGTTGGCCCTTTTTTAAAAATATAATAACAAAGCTAAAAGAATCGCAGTGTAAATACTTTAGAAACTAAGGGAGCAGTTTTTATTAAAAAGCATGGGCTTTTTTTATTCAAAAATTTCTAAATTTTTGAATAAATCAAATTAAATTTATCTAAAAATTAACATATATCTGGAAAATTTTGAGAAAAACTTAATGTGTTTTCGTATTTTAACTTTTTCTCGAGTATTTTAAAAAGAGTGTTATCTTTCCTTATTTTTCATAGGATTTAATTTAATTTATCATTTCAATAAATCAGAAAAATAAATATTTGTAAGTAATTGACATTTTTAAAGTTAGATATTGAATCGCCTTTCTTATCTTTTGTCTTCCAGAATCATTCTTTTTGACTAAAATTTATTTTATTTTTTTCTACAATATCATTATGTATCGCCATTTGTCGTATTATTCTTTTACTTCAAGGAAAACGCATTTCCAGAGCTTTATTTAAAGTTATTTTTTCATCATTTCATTGATGAGATTAACACATATATTATGAATGAACAATTAAAAGCAATACAGCGTTAATGTTTAGCTAAAAACATACTATTCAATCTAATTTTTTCTCCTGTGTTTTACAAAATTACTTCACGTGAAGTTTTAAAAAAATGAAACCTATTTCGTCCTCTGACAATTGGATGTTATTCAGTAACTATTCCAAAATAAATACATCTCTTTAAGTCTACTTCAATTATTTTCTAAATTTGTATGTAATTATTTTGGGTACTTTTTGGAATACTTTTTCATTTAAGAATCAGTTTAGCAAGTATTCATTCATACATTTTTTCAGAACTAATTATGTGTATCCTTTAAAAATATTCTACGTGGATACAAACGTTTCATAAGGAAATGTATTGTTCTAAATTATGTTTTCATTGCAATTTTAACTACAAAGTGGAGATTTAGCAAATGATACGTTCCATTTATACAAACAGGTATTTTTTACGTTTTTTTAAAGTTAAATGCAAAAAGAAATTGCCTTAAAATAGTTTTGTTTACTTACTGTTTTTAATCTTTGGGTCTAACTGATTTAGGATGGCCTCTGAAAATAAACATATTGCGGTTACTACAATGAAAAAGGCAAGACTTAGAAAAATGTAGCCAATCGAAAAAGAACATGAATAAATTTTCCTTAGATTCAATTCAACCCATAAATGAAAATGACGTATCATTCATTCTTAAGAAATTTCTTACTTTTATTTGAAGTTTCATTTCTATCGATTAAAAACTCCAGGAGAAATTTAACCTTAAAGAAAATTTTGTATCAGATTATTTGCCACACAGCTAACCACTGCATGCGAGTTTATTTTTCATTTTAAAATACAGTATGTCTACACAAATAAGTTGGGAAATTTCATAAGTAAAGAACTTCTAAAGTATTAAATCAAATTAACCCGTTTAAAGTCGGATTAGTAGTAATATATCCCAAGTTTATTCATAGATGGCGTTAAGAGTCATAATTTCCGTATCTTATTGCGAGGGATTATCATTCTTAGTTCGGCAGTACGGTAATGGAGACATATATAAGTACTGAAAAAGCGAAACGCTGTCTTTGGTTTGATGAAAATCATTCTACAGTGTAAGTATAGAAATATTGTCCGAGAATACTTGGACATGCTACAGATTTTCCTTATACCAATCATCAAAGGAAAATATCAGGAAGTTAAATTTTTCAACAGGATGACACGCCTTGTTGATTCTACAATGTTGTTACATTTTACCAATTTGGATGGGTCGTAAAGATGTTATTCAATGGCCACTGCAATCTCTAGATATTTCACCGCTGGATTTCTTTGTATGGGGTTTTGTAAAGGATAAAGTGTACACTCCGTCATTTCCTGCGTCCATTCCAAAATTAAAATCAACAATACGTACTGCAATTAATTCTATTTGAAGGTAACTGCTTTATGGCTGGATCTCTTCACTTACCTCCAACTAATTCTTCTGGGGAAAAACTTTTTCTTTAAATATTATTCTATTGAAAACTTTCTCCCGAAGAAGAAGACTTGACTTATGCAAATCAAGGCTTATATTTAAATATTAGCTGTCACGTTCGATGGAAAAGTAGGTTAGTAGCTAAACGATAGCATTTGGTTATTAATGTAAGGCTAGTCGAGAGTGGTTTGTAGATTATTTGCTTAATATTTAAGATTGATGATTTGGTCAATTAGCTGTTTAAATTGGAATAGTGTCGAATTGAAGTAGATTAACTCTGAATGTGTAATTTCAAATATTTAGAAGGTGCATTTCTAGGGCGTTCTAAGAGTAAGTGATTCGATTTATAATTAAATATTTAATTATCTCGTCTACTTCACCTTTGCTCCCCATATTTATTTAAAGCTGTATTTCTTAACTTGGGTTGTTTATATTTGTTAGGTAGTTGAGAATTGTTAATAAATTGTGTTTCTTTTGACTATAGCTAATCTTCCTTCTAAATCTGAAGGACCGGACCGCCCATCCATTACATGCTGACAAATCTGTGGTGAGAAGTGACTTACCGATGGGACATTTGCTGAGCAGCGAAAGGAAGGCACATTGAACACTTAAGATGATGATGAACTCTGAACACCTCATGCAGACAATATGTACTTTCACTGCTTGCATTTTATGCAATAAATCATTCTTTTTGCCCGATTAATTTGTAGAAACGCGGTATATCAACGATACTCATCCTGCTGCCCACGGGGCAGCACTACGTCCCCGGTCATGGCTGTGCTCTCAAAAATTCATTTATTTATGAAAATTTAAGGGGAAATTCTTTGTTAAAAAATCAAATATATCAATTTTGCTTTTTTGCTGATGATGTCATATGGAAGTGAATTAATATATTTTTTTTTCTGATTAGTGATAATGAACTTAACACGTAAGTGGAGTAGTGGACATTTTATGAGTGGAACTAATTTTTAATTATCTTTTATATCTTGCAAGCGAAAAATATTCGAAGAAAATAGGTGCTTCAAGGAACCAGGAAGTTTATTTCATTGGGAAAGAAACCAAGCTAAATTCAGTAATTTGATTGGTCATGAAAGTGTTGTGTTTAAAAAATGCCAATAAACAGGAATCATTCAATGACACTTTTCCTCGAAGATCTCTTTCAGGAGGTGATAAATAGGCGTTTTCTTGAATAATCTTAACTACATCAAATATAAGTTTTGTCAGAGGCCACGCCACAGCGGTCACAAAGACAACCTTTGAAATTTGTTATATTATTGGTAATCATATGAAACCATTTACTGAGATGCAGAAATTATGAAAGAGTGATTCTTAACTGCTTCTAATTCTGTGTTAGAGACAAAAATAAAAATAAAAAATATATGAAAAATAATAACTAAAAAAAGCAAAGTAGGAGTTTTAATATTTTGATCAATTTCTATATTTTCTCAATCATATATGTTATCTTGATCTTAAAGAATTTCTCCCCCTCTCTCCCCTCTATTAGTATCACATTTTTGTGGCCCACACGTAAAAAGTAGCTATCATATGTATGCAGCCCACGTGAAATAGCTAAAATATATCTGCTACCCTGCAGAAAAAAAGGATGAGTACCCCTGCTGTATATTATATACATGAATCTAATGCTATTCTTTGAATATTTTCAAGCTCTGTGGAATGTTACTAGGTCACCGTGAAATTCAATCAATTAAATGAAACAAATATTGTATTAGAAATATCATTATGAGTGAGCGAAAGGGGCTGTTGTTTTCTGCGGATTTATCTGCATACTTTTGTTTCTAATATTTTTATTTGAGTTCTAGTGTGAGAAAATCTAAACAAAATAATGATATATGTTCTTAAGAGTCACTTACCTAAGCTCATGCCACCATCGCCGCCTCCACCGCCACCACCGTTGATGTTGACTGAAAGGGTTTAAAAATGTCAGTCATGAATAAATGATAGCTCTTACACTTAGAAAGTAAATAGAAAATATTAACAAAAAAATCATGCGGACTGGCGATATATGTTTTAAAGTATACATACCTGAACCACCGCCGTTGCCGCCTCCGCCGCCGCCACCCGTTGATGTTAACTGAAAGAGTTTAAAATGTCAGTCACATGAATAAATGATAGCTCTTACACTTAGAAAGTAAGTAGAAAATATTAACAAAAAATCATGCGGACACAACGATATATGTTTTTAAAAATGTCCCTTACCTGAACCATCGCCGTTGCCGCCTCCACCGCCGCCACCGTTGATGTTAACTGAAAAGAGTTTAAAAATGTCAGTTATGAATAAATAATAGCTCTTACACTTAGAAAGTAAATAGAAAATATAAAATATTAACAAAAATCATGGGGACACACAGCGATAAATGGGTTTTAAAAAGTCCCTTATTGAACCACCGCCATTGCCGCCACCGCCAATATTGACTGAAGAGTTACGAAATGCCAGTTATCAATAATTACTACATTTACTTTTTAAAAATACAATTACAAAATAAAGAATTAACATCAGAACATCAATTAAAATAAAATCTACTTTAGAGAGAACTTGAATTTTTAAAAAGAACATAAAAAAAACGTGTGTGAGAAAGAGATTAAACCTATAAAATTTCATTAAATACTTAGAAATTTTCATAATATGGCAGAGAAACTTCAAAACGAGATTTTTTTAAAATTAATCTTATAAATTTTTAGCGATTTTCTTTCTATATCTTGAGAATTTTACAATTTTATACTATCATTCCAAAGAGGAAATCTAGTAATACATTTAAAGCACAATAACGAAACATAATTTAGTGCATAGAAAATTGTGTAACATTGTACCTTTATACACCATACACTATATCCATCTCTACATTCCGAAACTAAGCATGATCAAGGTATGTTCAAAGCAATAAAACTGGATTTGGAAATTGGAACAGGGTCGAAACTTTATCTCCTTCCATGAAATTCTGATGACTTTATAAATGCTTTTAAGTTGTTCTTTTTAGGCAATCAATAACTGTTTAATAAAATATAATTATTGTAGTTTAAAATTACATGTAAACTACTTTTGTATGATAAAAATCTTATTAATAAGTGAAGTTTAAAAATTAAAGAAAAACCTTGAATAAGAAAAAAATGTTTGTGGATGGAGTGGGTGAGGCGAGCCTACACAATCCAGTTGCAGCAAAGAAATCTGAGTTTGAGAGAGAAAAATTTTTGAAAAAGGTGGGGATGCATTGAATCGAGTGGAGCTTCTGTGATTGGCTGGCCAAAATGGTCAGCAATTTTTACATTTAAGGTATTCGACTACGTTCGGAACCGTGATTTTAAAAAGACGCATAAATAGAGAATTTTCATGATATTTAGTGTCACTTAGATTAGAATACATGTATAAAATTGTTTTAAGAACATTTTGACAAAAAATTATTTAAATACAATATTTCGTAAAATTAACTTAAGAAAAACCTTTTTTCAAAATGTTCTCTTTTTGTTAAAAATGCTTCTATTATAATAATATTTTGCCTGTATATAGCTCAGACCTCTATACAGAGGCTCTATACAACTATGATTTTTAAAACATTTACATTATTTTCAGAATTACAACCATTTGAAATAATTATCGGCGTTTTTTCTTAAAATTTCTCCCCTCTGGTGTCGTAAAACATGGATAAACCCACTTCTAAGTTATGTATTTCAAAAATTCTAGTTGAGCCTCTGTACAGAGGTCTGAGCTATATTTAGGCAAAATATTATAATAGAATCATTTTCACAAAAGGAGAATATTTTGAAAATGGGTCATTCTATGTTCATTTTTTGTCAAAATATTGTACTTAAATAATATTTTATTGCCAATACTATTCTTAAAACAATTTTATATACATTTTCTTAACTAAGGTGACACTAAGAAATATCATTAATATTATCCATTTATACGCTTTTACCCAAAATCTACAGTTCTGAACGTAGTGCGGGGTATTGATTGCAGGAAGGTAGACAATTCATTTGAAGTAAGTGGATTTGAAAGTAATAACATGGATGAATTTAAAATGGATTCAATTCATTATCTCCAGCCATTGTAAATACTAAAAAGAATAGTATTATATTTAAGATTAAATACTTTTCCCGTCCTTTATAGAAAAATGTGAGATAAAACAAATTAAAGCTATAATAAATTCATATAAGTTGCATCATTATATTAAAATGGAAGTCTTTTTGATTTCATCTACTTTGAAACTATTTTTGCAGTTTTTAAAAACAATATAACTGCGTAAACTTTTTTTGAAGTTGCCATGATTGGAATTCATTGAGAGTTATTACTTCAATACAAAAAACCAAGAGAAAAATACTTACGATTACCACTGCCACCAATACCTGGCAGACTTGACAGACCTGGTAGGTTTGATAGACCTGGTATATTTGACAGATTTGGCAGTTGTGACTTAGGAATATCTGCTAGATCTGGCAGTTGTGACAGATTTGGGAGTTGTGACAGATTTGGGAGTTGTGACAGATTTGGAAGCTCTGACTTTGGAATATCTGCTAGATTTGGCAGTTGTGACAGATTTGGCAAGTCTGAAAATCCAAATTAATAAGTGGATTTAAATATAATTAAAAAAAATAAAACAATTTTTTTTATTAAAAAATAATTCTTGGGAAAAATATTAATTCATTAGCTTATTTAGGGTAATTTTATTATTTATATCATTTTATTTTAATTTTATTGTTTATTTTATTTATCAGGAAAGAAGCAGTTTTACAATAAATACTTTTTAGCAGTCGTGCTGTTTGTGAAGAAATTATCAATATGAAATCAGAAAGGAAAGAGAAAAAGACGTTGAAATGGCTAGCTAATTATGAATATCAAAATAAATAATAATGTACTAATCAGTTCTTCAATTCTTAATTGAATTAATAGAATTAATAAGCTTCTTGCCATCGTCACTAAGATGTATAAAAAGTAGAAAAATTTAATTCTCAGTATATAAAAATAAGTTTAAATCAACTGAATAAATATATATTTAATGGACAATAAAATGTAAGTATATTCAGACAAGTTCAAAAATAAGTACTGTAACGGGTCTATTCACGAGCCTCATACTAATCTTCTTGGGGAAAAGCTATTTCTTTATATATTAATCTATTGAAAACTTGCTCCCGAAGAAGATGCGGTTTATGTAAATCAAGGCTTATGTTTAAGAATTAACTTTTAGGCTCGAAGAAGACAGAGAGAGGTTAGGAATTAGATTAGTGTACCCCAACATTTTTATCGCCACGGACCGGTCAACGTCTGTTAATTTTACCACGGCCCGCTGAGGGAGAAGACGTTGATAGTTTATAATTTAGACTGTTTTGAATTAACAATTTTAATTTAAATATATTTAATCGTGACTTCAGAATAAAATATAGCTACATCGAAAAAAGGAATATAAAGTGATTTATCAAGGAATATAAAGGGATTTTCATAAAAAGTAGCCTAATCCCAAGAAAACTATACCACAGTAAATAAAAGGGAAACAATTTAATGCTTATTGTGCGGACCGGTAATATTTGATCCGCGGACCGGGGGTTAGAGACCACTGATTTAGATGATAGAAGTTAGTGATTAACGTAAAGTAATAGAACGCTAGTCGAGAGTGAATCGTTGATTAATTGCTTGATATTTAAAATTGATAATTGACTATTTAGTCAATAAGACATTTGAATTGGATTGGTATCGACTAGAGGTCGAATAGCTTAGAACGGAATTACGATTATTTAGAACGCATATTACCAAAACGTTCCAAAGTAAGTGGTTCAATGCATAATTAATTATTAATTATCTCGTCTACCATGCATTTGTTCCAATACTTAATTATAGGTGAATTTACTAAATTGGATTGTTGAGACTTGCTAAAACAGTGCTTCTCCAACTTTCAGTATTCGCGACTCAATATTCAATTATCATTTTCATGGCGCCCCCCTCCATACAATGAAAATATATTGAATTCAATAATACTAAAGCTACAGTACGACTTTAACCTCTTATGTGCCATCAGCATTATAAACTGTCACGCTCCATAGAAGCCTTAATTTCCTGGACGTATATGTACGTCATTCCGAAGTATGATTTTTTTTGTGCACTGTTATCCATAAAATTATTCCGAAGGCTTTGGAATGTAATAAAAGGATTTTGGCAGAGTTTCTGAAGGATTTACTTATTTCAAAAGATTTGAAATAAGTAATTCCTCTATTTTCTTCTCCCTCACCCCCTCCATCAAAATACGTGCGTCTACGTAGAAAAAGGTGGCATTGAGGAGCAAATCGCGTAACTTTTAATCTTCAGTTAAGGAATTAATTATAAACCGTACAAATGATCAAGATAAGTGTTAATATAAGCCCATGGAGTCACTGGAAGTTATCAAATTTGTTCTTAACTTAGTATTGTTAAATTAATAACAAAATACATTGTACAGTACTGATATATTTATAAGTGTATTATATCAGCGTAAATGTGTATTTTATATTTTATTATATTAGAAAGCATTTTGTTTGTTTGCTTTCAGTGAATTAATAATTTTTTAAATAATCATTTCCTTTCGACTTTTCAATATAGTCGCTGCCCCTCCCCTCGTAGAGTTATCACGCCCTCCAAGGAGGGCGCGCCCCACAGTTTGAGAAGCGCTGTGTTAAAAGATTAATAAATTATATTTGTTTTGATTATGGCTGATCTTCATTCTAACTTCCGAACACTGATGGATGTGAGAGGACATCACTGTTCAGAAGTTAGAATGGATGTGAGAGGACATCCATCACAGTACTATTTAGAACACATATATTTGATAAACGTAAAAAAGTAAAATATATACATTTGTTAATAATTTAAGAAAATATTATTGTCTCTTTTATTAACACTTTTAATATTTGAGAGTGAATGCCCGCATTATTATCAAGAAGGTTATAAGAAATTTTATATAAATGGTCCAAATAAAATTCTGGTAATTAAAATACATAAGTTATTATGAAAAAAAGCTAGAATAACTTTACTTTCACTGGCATTTTTTTACAAATTTATTTATGAAAAAGCAAAGGGCTAGTTAGCAGCGTTAAGTCTGGACCATTTCTGAACATGTACTTATCAATAAAAAGGTTGAACATATAAATTAGAAAAAAACTATATTTTATATAAGAAAAAAATGCTTACCTCCTGATAGACCTCCCAAAAGACCTATGTTTGAAAGGAACGAGATTTTAATACACTGATATTGTACAAAGAATGTATCAAAATATTTTTAAACACTAAACTCTACTCAAAAAGTAGAGTTTATTTCTTTATGCATCTTGCTCTCGTCTACTACTAAAAAGTAGGAAGATAATGTAAAAAGGATTTCATAATACAAAAAAGAACATACCTCCTCCTCCATTTCCACCTCCACTTCCACCTAAAAGCCCTCCTCCACCACCACCGCCACTTCCACCCAAAATTCCACCTCCACTTCCGCCTCCATTTCCATCTCCACCTCCGTTTCCATCTCCACCTCCATTTCCATCTCCACCTCCATTTCCATCTCCACCTCCGTTACCACCTCCACTTCCCCCACCTCCACCTACAATTATAAATAACAAATAGGTGAATCCCCAACCCTTTATGTGTCAGTTGGGGTAAACATCCAGCCCACTACTCCTTAACTCACCTTCCGCATGACTACCATTATTTTAACTTGGCTTCCATGCTCTAAACATGTGCGTGAACCTCGCTCTGTCGCAATCGATGATTATTACAATGCAATAAACTAAATTACGATCCACAGCTGCATTATTAGTTAATCAAAATCATTTACTAAGATTTTTGCATTTTAATAGTTTTTGTTATAACCTTTTATATAAATTAAGATGCAAGTATTGTTTGTTGGTATTATTATTTTTAGTATCATTTTTAATGATAATTTAAGATACGATTTTTTTTTTAATTAAAAAAAATGGATCAGATATTTTTGTACTGATATTTGTATGGTACTTTATCAGTGTCAATTAGTTAAAATAAGCATACTATGAGAGAGAGCTATTAATTAAATTGGTATCTTTAATTTGACTCTGCCTTATTTATTGTAAAGCGTTTCTTGAAAGTTATTAATTTCCAGAAAAAATTACTTGTAAACAGCAAATAATTCTGTAACCAAATTTTCCCTACTTCTCATCAAATTGGTAGTATTAATTGTATTGTATATTAATTTATTTGTATATTAATTTTCTGTGTACATAAGTAGAAACTTTTGTAAATTGAAATGTACAAATGATCAAAAGTGATGTAGTGAAATTACATTAAAAATTTTAATTAAATGACATAAACTTACTATAAAGAAATATTATATAATAGGAATCTTGCCTAATTCATAATGTGAATAAATGCAGATAGGAAAACAAATCTTAGAAAGAAATCTGATAGAAAAATATTTTACTTAATTAAAAAATGACAATTAATGTACTTGAATATCATCATAGTAAAGTTAGATAAAAGTATTTTTTTAAATGGATCATAGTAAAGAAAGGCTGTGTCGTTCCCAACGGTAATGTGCACTTTTTCCCAACTGACAGGAAAACTCTTCTTTTTTCAAATTTTTGTGGGGAAAAAACAAATTCCAAGCCCATTTGAGCTGGCTAACAAGGGCATGTGTGTGCGTTGAACGTTATCGAATCATATAAGATAATTAATATATAGGCGTAGATATTACGTTATAATCCACCAGGATTTACATTAGAGTACCCTAAAAATATACAGATAATACGTTCGAGAAATTTCTACATTTTTTCCCTTAAAAAGAGAGACAATATGACTCTTTTCACTCTACCATTCAATCAGAAATAATTCTTCTTTATCTCATAATGTAACTGTAAGAAAAATTTGATTTTTCTAAGTATTGATGTGAAGTTTTTTATTTATAGATGATGATCATAATTGAAATCTTTTAATACCATGAGCTCTGTATCAGAAAAATAATCATTGCATTAATAGTTATCTAATTCTCAAAATAACTACGAAAAGTAAAATCATATTTTTCTGTGAATGTTGAGGTATTTGAATTACCTATTGTGCAGTTTAATGTTGTTTCTCTTCAAGTTTAATCATAGGATCGCCTACAAATTTCTTTGCTGGGATTCGAATGTCACTCGCAAAATTTTAACTTTTATTTAATGTAAATCTAAAAATCAAACAAAAAGGAATATTTTTTTTAATATTTTAGTGTTTTACAATATTATTATAAGAATATAGGCTAAACTTTTATCTCCAAATATGTATTATATGAAAAATAACAAAAAAATAATTAGATTTAATTGCATCAAAATTTACATAAACATTGAGAAAATAAGTGGGAATTCTCTATTTTCAGAAATTAACAAACATATTTTCCAAATGTATTTTATTGCAATGAATTTTCAATCCAAATTTACCAAATTCAAAATAGTTGATCTGTAGAACAATTATAAGTTCTTTAATTTTATTGATATAAATAATATGTCTACTTAAATAGTAATAAAGTTATTATTTGAGAATTTTCAAAATGTAGTTGGTATGATATTGCAAATAATTAGCATAATTTCTCCCAATTTTTTAAGATAATCTGAAATGATGAATTCTTATCTTTGCATAACTTTAGTTCTATACTTAAACACGTGTTAATAAGAATGACATTGGTTAAAAGTTTGTGCTTGTGTGCTAAAATGTAAGACGAAATCGAATCAAAGACATTTAATTACTCAGGTAATTTTGAGATTGGACGTGCTATATAGCATATATATATATATATATATATATATATATACTATATATATTCATTGACAAAAAAATTAGCGCACCCAGAAGGATTCGTCAAAATGAAACGAAATTTTACATACATAATGAATACTTCGATGCAAGTAAATCATTCGAAATCAAGAAAAGGTATTTATTTTTCAGAGAAAAGGGAAAGAACGGAGGATTTAATACTCTGTTGAGACTTTACCTCTAGCGAGAATACTCGATGCGATAGGATCGGGCATTGAGGCATTTAAGTTCTGTATGATGTCTTGAGATATTTCGTTCCATATTTGCTGTAACCTTGCATCTAGTTCGTTCAAAATCGCATGATGTCCAACTCGCCGTTACATATAATCCCAGATATGCTCGATTGGAGTCAAATCTGGGGATCGAGGTGGTGCCGAAGTGTAGTAATAGATTGGAGACAGTCTTGTGAGCACCGCTGCAATGTGAGTCCGAGTATAATCTTGTTGAAAAATGGGTTGTATGAGGGGCAACACATGTCGTTACAGAATGTCATGGACATACCGCTGTGCTGTCATGGTGCCACGTATCTATACTAGGGGTGACCGTGTATTGTAAGCAATGGTACCCCATACCATCACACCAGCTGTGGGAGTGGTGTTTCACTGGGAAGCAAAGGCAGGATTGAGGCATTCGCCAAGGGGTCTCCACACAGAACACGATTGTCATCACTGCTGAGATTCCACTGCAATCCAGTTTCCTCGTGCGCGGCATCACTCCAAACGGAGTTGTCGATGGGTGTGTGTCAAGGGCAGCACACGTAATGGGAGCCGCGATCCCAAATTTTCTTCAGCCAAGCGCCTTCGTTTGGTTCGAGAAAACACACGGACCCTTAGTAAAGGTGCTACTGGTGCCTGGATAGCGGCCAATGAAGCAGTTGGCTGTACGCGTGTATTTCTTTCGATGTGGCTCTCTTCTCAACGACTGGTCTGTCGAGGGGTCCTAAGCCTGGTCTTCATGTAAATGACATCTCTGATCCACTGGTCTCAACACAATCAGAGCGGCCTAATTGACGCGCTACTCGCTTAGCGAACCACCCAGCTTCCATCATGCCGATGATTCTCCCCTTCTCAAACTGCGACAGCTGCTCATATTGTCTTCGAAAACGGCGTAATGGCATGTCTACCTCAGCTCCTGCTTTGTAAACGAATCAGCCCACTCAAAACAGCTGATTTACTGTTTTATACTCCACTGGAACAAAGTTAGCGCCCTCTACGGCTATACGGCAATGAGCGTCGCATTTCTAATCATTTCATATCTCATCGACATGTACCTTCATGCCCAAGTTTCGTTTCTTTACGATCCCGCAATTATTTCTTGGCGCGCTAACTTTCTTGTCTGTTATATAATATATATATATATAATATATATATATATAATATATATATATATATAATATATATATATATAATATATATATATATAATATATATATATATAATATATATATATATATAATATATATATATATATATATATATATATAATATATATATATATATATATATAACACATATATATATATATATATATATATATATATATATATATATATATATATATATATATATAGGCTAAAAAGTTCATTTTAAAACAGACATATTCTAGTATTTCTACATGAAGTAATGGAATACGAATAATATCGAGAGGACAAATTAACCGCAGGTCTTAGATTGAAGAATACTTTGAATTTTATTCCAAAAATATAAGTAAGCTCAAATAAATTATTTTTAATCAATAATAATTTCAGAATGTTTTCAAGAGAAACCTTAGGAAACATTCACTATTCTGTATATATATTTCAAAAGGCTTTACATCAAAATTTTGCAAGTAACTTAAAGACATACCTTCAATTCTGTGATCTGTAAAAAGTTGTTGTGATATTAAAATATTTCAATAGAAATATATTATAGTTTTAATATAAAAAAATGTAATATTAATGATAATACATCTTATCTGACAGCAAATTTCAAAACAAACGTAACCAGTTGCTTTGACAATGACATAACACAATAACATAAATACATAGTGGTTATCAAGTTTGTGATATGAAAATTCTTTTTAAAATAAACTAATCTACAAAATTAAATTAAATGTCACACACACACTTGCTGTATCATAAAAGGAAAAACAGAGGGAAATGCCAAAGAAGTAAGTAAAACATTTATATAAAAAAATGGCTATTTTTGTACAATGCGGCTTAGCCGTGCACTGCTACATGATAATTCTTGAATTCAAATTAACTGTAAATGGCATCAAAAATGTCAGGTTGTTTATATTTGCGAGCTGCATTTTTTTTACTATTTTTAAATTGAAGTAAACTTGAAAAGAACGAAGATTTAAAAGATGAGGACAAGTTTTAAAATAAATCGCAATTAGAGAATATTTTACACTGTAAAAAACCCTATCAAGCGTCTTTTTTAAGGAAAAAAATTATCATTTTCATCAATGCAGGAAAGTATTGTTTTAAAATAACGCTAATGATAATAGATTACATGAATCTCTATTTATTTAAATAAAAATTCAGTCCCTAAAGTTTTCCTCACATTTTGGATATACAACTTATTGAATGAACGTAAGTTGATGAATATTTTATGTGTTTCTTTAAATATAATTTCTTCTTCCATAGTTACAGTGTCAAAAATTAAAGCAAAAACTTTTCTCAAGTTTCTCAAAAAAAATTATTCATACGGCACATAAAATTGAATTTTCACTAACACATTGTGTATTAATGAATCTCCAAATTTTCATTTATATCTTACAAATTATTAATTAAAATATTTAATTCTTGTGAAAACGTTTTGATGAAAAAGAATCATTGCCTGAAAAAGAATTCAATTGAAAGATTTTTTAAACAGGTTAAATTTTAATTCATAAAAAAACTCAAAAAATATTCAAAAAAGGAAATACTTACGATGAACATGTGGCTCTCCTAATGAATAGTATTGAAAAAAATTATATGTATTATAAGTAACCCAATGAGAGAGAGAGAGAGAGAGAAAAAAAAATTCATGCAAATTTTTTCAAAGAACAGATTTAGCCACTACACACACATATATATATGTATATATATTTAAATATATATAATTTAATCACAACTTAATATAATAATCAATTAAAAAATTGAAATTATATGAATCTTATAACATTAAATCCCATTTCAAAACATCAATGGCGAATATAGAAGATAAAATTCCAACGTTTTCAATCAAAATTAAAAAATTAAAAAATAAAAATTTATAAAATATCCAAGTGCAACCTCGGACTTAGGACCGATAAGAGGTGTGAAGGGCTCACGCGTCTTTTCTTCAGCATAACCTCTGGGTTCTTTGACGGCCAAGATTAATGGCAAATCTTTTCCAACCAAAATCCAAGATGTGAAATACGATTATGAAGTAAATAAGATAGCTTTTTAAAAGAACCAAGTTTCGGTGGTAAAGCAGTATGGCAATTTAGGGATAGTTATGTTTGGAAAGAGATACGAGTGTGAATTGATGGCCTATCATAAAAGTTACCGAGATATTCCTTCGTGATACAAGGTGCATACAATTGCACACGATCCCAGACGTTTCGTACCGTGATAGAATCTTAGTTTGGACTAAGGTAGGACTGATTATTTGATATTAGGACTTGTAATATTAGCATAATAGTGAGAGTAGGCCCGGATAATATATAATTATTTGGGTAAAAGAGTGGTCTAAATTACATAATTCGGTTTAACTATCGCTGTGTGTTTTGGTTCATTAGTTTACTCATATATAAATTTATCTAAATTATTAGAAATTTAATTTATATTCTTAATAAAGTCATATTAAGAATTTTAAAATGTCTAATCATTTTGAGAATCCCACACCTGTAATTCACGCTGACAATCAAAGATATGGTCACCATAGAGCGACCATATCACAGTGGGGTTAAACTAGTTTGATGGCGCCAACCTTCTCCCTGTTGCAACTTGGTAAGTTAATTGGAAAATATCAGATAACCAGAATATATATATATTTAAATATATATATAATTCAATCTAACCACACACAGGAATCAGCCAAAAAATCGAAATTAAATGAATCCTATAACATAAAAATCCCATTTTCAAGAATATCAATGGGGAATATAGAAGACAAAATTCTAACGTTTTCAAACAAAATTAAAGCATTTTATAAAATAAAATATATAAAATATCAAGTGCATCCTCGGACTTAGGACCGATAAATTGAAGTTAAACTAGTTTGATGGCGCCAGCAACTTCCTATTGCAACTTGGTAAAAAATAATATACTTACGCATGCTCTTTATTTCTGTGTAATTCAAAAATAAATATGTATTTTTAGATGAATACATAAAAGTTATATATTACTTGCTACAATTATTTTTTATTAATATTTATTAAAAAACTACTATAAATTAGCTTTTAAAATAATATCTGAAAAATTTTTCAATTTTTTTTAATAACTCAAACTATTTAAAGACAATTATGATGCGGTTTGTAATTAGAATTATTTTATTATATCATTCTTTCCATTTTACATAGTTTTAGAAGATCAGCAATTGAATCTATAGCGAGCTGGAAACACACATAAATACTAAAATATATAGTTGGCCCTTTTTTTAAAATATAATAACAAAGCTAAAAAGAATCATAGCAGTGTAAACTTTAGAAACTAAGGGAGCAGTTTTATTAAAAGCATGGGCTTTTTATTCAAAAATTTCTAAATTTTGAATAAATCAGAGGTAAATTTATCTAACATATATCTGGAAAATTTTTGAGAAAAACTTAATGTTTTCGTATTTTAACTTTTCTCGAGTATTTTTAAAAAAGAGTGTTATCTTTCCTTACATTTTTTCATAGGATTTAATTTAATTTATCATTTCAATAAATCAGAAAAATAAATATTTGTAAGTAATTGACATTTTTTAAAGTTAGATATTGAATCGCCTTTCTTTATCTTTTGTCTTCCAGAATCATTCTTTTGACTTCAATTTATTTATTTTTTCTACAATATATCGTATGTATCGCCATTTGTCGTATTATTCTTTTACTTCGAGCGTCCAGAGCTTTATTTAAAAGTTATTTTTTTTCATCATTTCATTGATGAGATTAACACATATATTATGAATGAACAATTAAAAGCAATACAGCGTTAATGTTTAGCTAAAAACATACTATTCAATCTAATTTTTTCTCCTGTGTTTTACAAAATTACTTCACGTGAAGTTTTAAAAAAATGAAACCTATTTCGTCCTCTGACAATTGGATGTTATTCAGTAACTATTCCAAAATAAATACATCTCTTTAAGTCTACTTCAATTATTTTCTAAATTTGTATGTAATTATTTTGGGTACTTTTTGGAATATACTTTTTCATTTAAGAATCAGTCTAGCAAGTATTCATTCATACATTTTTTCAGAACTAATTATGTGTATCCTTTAAAAATATTCTACGTGGATACAAACGTTTCATAAGGAAATGTATTGTTCTAAATTATGTTTTCATTGCAATTTTAACTACAAAGTGGAGATTTAGCAAATGATACGTTCCATTTATACAAACAGGTATTTTTTACGTTTTTTTAAAGTTAAATGCAAAAAGAAATTGCCTTAAAATAGTTTTGTTTACTTACTGTTTTTAATCTTTGGGTCTAACTGATTTAGGATGGCCTCTGAAAATAAACATATTGCGGTTACTACAATGAAAAAGGCAAGACTTAGAAAAATGTAGCCAATCGAAAAAGAACATGAATAAATTTTCCTTAGATTCAATTCAACCCATAAATGAAAATGACGTATCATTCATTCTTAAGAAATTTCTTACTTTTATTTGAAGTTTCATTTCTATCGATTAAAAACTCCAGGAGAAATTTAACCTTAAAGAAAATTTTGTATCAGATTATTTGCCACACAGCTAACCACTTTGCAGCCGGGATTTGCACTTTCATTTTAAAATACAGTATGTCTACACAAATAAGTTGGGAAACTTCATAAGTAAAGAACTTCTAAAATATTAAATCAAATTATAACCCGTTTAAAGAGTCGGATTAGTAGTAATATATCCCAAGTTTATTCATAGATGGCTTTAAGAGTCATAATTTACTTATCTTATTGCGAGGGATTATCATTCTTTGTTCGGCAGTATGGTAATGGAAGTTATATATAAGTACTGAAAAAGCGAAACGCTGTCTTTGGTTTGATGAAAATCATTCTACTGTGTAAGTATAGAAATATTGTTCGAGAATACTTGGACATGCTACAGATTTTCCTTATACCAATCATCAAAGAAAAATATTAGGAAGTTAAATTTTTCAACAGGATGGCACGCCTTGTTGATTCTACAATGTTGTTACATTTTACCTCATTGCTGAGGTACCAAATTGGATGGGTCGTAAAGATGTTATTCAATGGCCACTGCAATCACTAGATCTTTCCCCGCCCGATTTCTTTGTATGGGGTTTTGTAAAGGATAAAGTGTACACTCCGTCATTTCCTGCGTCCATTTCAGAATTAAAATCAACAATACGTACTGCAATTAATTCTATTTGAAGGTAACTGCTTTATGGCTGGATCTCTTCACTTACCTCCAACTAATTCTTCTGGGGAGAAAAACTTTTTTTCTTTAAATATTATTCTATTGAAAACTTTCTCCCGAAGAGGAGCTTGACTTATACAAATCAGGCTTATATTTAAATATTAGCTGTCACGTTCGATGGAAAGATAGGTTAGTAGCTAAACGATAGCATTTAGTTATTAACGTAAGTCCTGTCGAGAGTGGTTCGTAGATTATTTGCTTAATATTTAAGATTGATGATTTGGTCAACTAGCTGTTTAAATTGGAATAGTGTCGGATTGAAGTTGATTAACTCTGAATGTGTAATTTCAAATATTTATAAGGTGCATTTCTAGGGTGTTCTAAGAGTAAGTGATTCGATTTATAATTAAATATTTAACTATCTCGTTCACACCTCACCTTTGCTCCCCATATTTATCTAAAGTTGTATTTCCTAACTTGGGTTGTTTATATTTGTAAGGTAGTTTAGGCTTGTTAATAAATTGTGTTTCTTTTGATTATAGCTAATCTTCCTTCTAACTCTGAAGGATGGGACCGCCCATCCATTACATGCTGACAAATCTGTGGTGAGAAGTGATTTACCGTTGGGACATTTGCTGAGCAGCGAAAGGAAGCCACATTGAGCACTTATGATGATGATGAACTCTGAACACCTCATGCAGACAATATGTACTTTCACTGCTTGCATTTTATGCAATAAATCATTCTTTTTGCCCGATTAATTTGTAGAAACGCGGTATATCAACGATACTCATCCTGCTGCCCACGGGGCCTTTTTAAGTGCCCCGGTCATGGCCCATTGCTCTCAAAAATTCATTTATTTATGAAAATTTGGGGGAAATTCTTTGTTAAAAAATCAAATATATCAATTTTGCTTTTTTGCTGATGATGTCATATGGAAGTGAATTAATATATTTTTTTTTCTGATTAGTGATAATAGACAACAGTGGAGTAGTGGACATTTTATGAGTGGAACTAATTTTTAATTATCTTTTATATCTTGCAAGCGAAAAATATTCGAAGAAAATAGATTGCTTCAAGACGATTGGGAAGTTTATTTCGTAGGGAAAAGAGCAAGCTAAATTCAGTAATTTGATTGGTCATGAAAGTGTTGTGTTTAAAAAATGCCAATAAACAGGAATCATTCAATGACACTTTTCCTCGAAGATCTCTTTCAGGAGGTGATAAATAGGCGTTTTCTTGAATAATCTTAACTACATCAAATATAAGTTTTGTCAGAGGCCACGCCACAGCGGTCACAAAGACAACCTTTGAAATTTGTTATATTATTGGTAATCATATGAAACCATTTACTGAGATGCAGAAATTATGAAAGAGTGATTCTTAACTGCTTCTAATTCTGTGTTAGAGACAAAAATAAAAATAAAAAATATATGAAAAATAATAACTAAAAAAAGCAAAGTAGGAGTTTTAATATTTTGATCAATTTCTATATTTTCTCAATCATATATGTTATCTTGATCTTAAAGAATTTCTCCCCCTCTCTCCCCTCTATTAATTATCATTTTGTGGCCCACGTAAAGTAGCTATCATATGTATGCAGCCCACGTGAAATAGCTAAAATATATCTGCTACCCTGCAGAAAAAAAGGATGAGTACCCCTGCTGTATATTATATACATGAATCTAATGCTATTCTTTGAATATTTTCAAGCTCTGTGGAATGTTACTAGGTCACCGTGAAATTCAATCAATTAAATGAAACAAATATTGTATTAGAAATATCATTATGAGTGAGCGAAAGGGGCTGTTGTTTTCTGCGGATTTATCTGCATACTTTTGTTTCTAATATTTTTATTTGAGTTCTAGTGTGAGAAAATCTAAACAAAATAATGATATATGTTCTTAAGAGTCACTTACCTAAGCTCATGCCACCATCGCCGCCTCCACCGCCACCACCGTTGATGTTGACTGAAAGGGTTTAAAAATGTCAGTCATGAATAAATGATAGCTCTTACACTTAGAAAGTAAATAGAAAATATTAACAAAAAAATCATGCGGACTGGCGATATATGTTTTAAAGTATACATACCTGAACCACCGCCGTTGCCGCCTCCGCCGCCGCCACCGTTGATGTTAACTGAAAGAGTTTAAAAATGTCAGTCACATGAATAAATGATAGCTCTTACACTTAGAAAGTAAGTAGAAAATATTAACAAAAAATCATGCGGACACAACGATATATGTTTTTTAAAAATGTCCCTTACCTGAACCATCGCCGTTGCCGCCTCCACCGCCGCCACCGTTGATGTTAACTGAAAGAGTTTAAAAATGTCAGTTATGAATAAATAATAGCTCTTACACTTAGAAAGTAAATAGAAAATATAAAATATTAACAAAAAAATCATGGGGACACAGCGATAAATGGGTTTTAAAAAGTCCCTTACGTGAACCACCGCCATTGCCGCCACCGCCAATATTGACTGAAAGAGTTACGAAATGCCAGTTATCAATAATTACTACATTTACTTTTTAAAAATACAATTACAAAATAAAGAATTAACATCAGAACATCAATTAAAATAAAATCTACTTTAGAGAGAACTTGAATTTTTAAAAAGAACATAAAAAAAACGTGTGTGAGAAAGAGATTAAACCTATAAAATTTCATTAAATACTTAGAAATTTTCATAATATGGCAGAGAAACTTCAAAGAGCAAGAGATTTTTTAAGGAGAATTAATCTTATAAATTTTTAGCGATTTTCTTTCTATATCTTGAGAATTTTACAATTTTATACTATCATTCCAAGAGGAAATCTAGTAATACATTTAAAAGCACAATAACGAGAATAATTTAGTGGAAGAGATCCTGGTTGGGACAATCACGATTTCATTTCCCCGTTCATATGTGTTGGAGCAGTTGTTCTTCCATGCACAATGAATCATACATAGGCAGCTGCTAGCAGAAATATTCATTGGAGGACGTGTTTGGATGCCTTAGTTGTTGTAGAATAGATGACGAAAGCTGTTTAGTCAATAACTGTGAGTACTAATTTACTAATGTCGAGCCTGTTTACTTCCAAATCACCTACATTTGAAAAATTATGTATTCTTTCTGTTTTACTGTATACAAACAATAAGTACTTTTGCTTTTTCTACATATTGTTTAGCATTAAGTTAAAATTATATCACTTAAATGTTTTTTATCAGTCAAAAATATCTTTCATGTTATAAAAAGCAGAAAAAATATCTTTCATAAATTCGTCTTTTAATATGTTGTGCTTTACATTGTGCTTATTGAATATTGTAACAATAAAAATGAAATAATAGTCAATAAAAATTATTTTTTGGTGTTTTTGAATATCATTTTTTACTTACCACTATCTCCTCCTATATCTGTAATAGGAAAAAAAAAGAAATATAATTTATGTTTTGATTGATGTTAATGTATTCTTTATCTAAATTGCACAAATTTGTATTTTTCATATAATAGAAAAGATTGTTAGCAGTAAATGATTCACGTATGTTTATCTGAAAAAGAGAATTAGAAAAATATTTATCGATTAGTGTAAGCACATCTGAAGAAAAGTATAGAGTAAAACAGTTTACAATCTGAGGAGCTCGTTTAACATTAAGAAAATAATTTCTTAAATCGCTATAACTAAGAAACATTTCAGCAAGATATTGTGAACTTGAAATTTGCGAAAATTTTGAGAAATTAGTTGAGTTAGCATGCTGACATTTATGAGGGAACTGTTCTTAGAAATTAAATATATCTTGATTAATTTACTCGTTAGTACAATAATTTAGCTTCATTTGAACCATTCACACTGATATTAGTTTTATGCTGCTGTAATGAGAATTACAAAAGTTTTTAAGGATGTATTTTTTTATGTATTCTTTGTAAAGAGTTCATATCCTGCCAACATTTTAACAATTTTTCTTCCCTGAAAAAACAATTAATGTCAGAAAATTTGAAAAAGTGTTGAATTTTGATTAAAGGAAATTTTGGTGTTGGATGTTTTGTCATACCCAAAATTTATATAACTATTTTTAATATTATCTGATACCTCTCGGAAGCCCTGAAATTTTATATTTACAAAAAGATGGTAAATTTTCAAACCCTTGAATATTCAAATAGACTTTAAAAATACAAAGGTTTACTGAAGATTAAGTGCGTATAAATATTTTCAAGGATTTTAAAAAGGTGCAGAATGCGTTTTACTTACGGTGCACATGATGATGGTGATGGACATGGGGTCCTTCGTGATCTTTAAAAGGAAAAAAATGTATTTCAAATAAATGAATCTAAAATTTTAATACATATTGAACTAATGAATATAATTAATTATTTGAAGTCAATAAATTCCTAAGTGATGTGTGATAAAAAATGCAAACTAAATGACACTTTACCTTTATTCATGTTATACAAAAATATTTTCTACTAATAAAATACATGTAATTGACTGTTAGAGTTTTTCAGATGCGATAAAATATGTCTTCCTTTTAAATTAAGTAAATGAAAGAGAGAAAAATAGTCATCAGTACTGTAAGCATAGAGTTTTAGCTATTTTAAAAATATTATTGTAACTTCGAAAACGTGAGTTGTACTTAATTTAACAATATTTACTTTAAACGTAAGTAGTATTTTGTTGATATACTTCAGGTAATTAAATAAAAAGTCATATACTCTTGGTATGGGTGGTTGTAAGATGATGATCACATTTTCATGAAAAATAGCTTTTTATTTTTCTTACTATACTGCTGGCCACCATAATAGCAACACCAAGAAAGACAAGAGATAGCACAACAAAATTTATTTTGTAGATAACATGTTGACCAAGTATCAAATGATTTAATTTATAGATTTCTGTGAAGTGTAATTCCTGCCATAATTAGTAGCCAGAGTAGCCGCCATTGTTGGAGATCACCGCTGCCACACGCCTCGACATTGATTCAAAGAGACTTTCGATGTGGACTTGGGGTACAGCAGACCAAGAAGCTTCCACACGTTGCCAAAGTTGATCTGGTGTGGCAGCTGGGTGTGTAATCTGGGTCAATCGTTGAGCAACCATGGACCACATGTTTTCAATCAGCGAAAGATCAGGATAGCGAGCAGGCCAGGGAAGTAATCACTCTGGTGATTGACGAAGAACCTTTGGACAATGCGTACCACGTGTGGTCGCGCATTATCCTGTTGAAATATGTCTTGCGAGCAGACCACTCTTCTGTAAATGGCGTCGAATGTAGGCGCAGACACTGAATGATGTGTTACAGATTCAATATGCTGGGCTATGGTTCGTGATGTGACTGAGTGATCCATCACTGCCATGCGCACAATTTGCGTGTCCTCGCGTGAAGTGGTGCACTGAGGTGGATGCGATCGACCACGTCGGTCCGTCGTACCCTCCTGCATCCAACGGTCACATATCCGTATTACAGTTGTTGGGTTTCGTCCAACACGACTACCGATTTCCCTGAAAGATAATCCACAATCTCGGTAGGCCACTATTCTTCCTCTATCGAACTCGAATACCTGATCAAAAGCTGTTCGTTGTTTTTCACGAGATATAACTGATCCTTTTTTGAAAAAACCACAAGAAAAACACAATTGCCGAACTTGAAATAGTCGAAATCTACAAGCCTTAAATAGCGCTTTGAGGTGGCGCCACAGGCGCACGTAATGTGTGTCTGTGCTGAAATTCTAATCATTTGCATATCTCACCTCCGCTAATGCATGTTGTAAATTTCATGTTATTTGCATGCTTCCTTTAGGGTGTTGCATTTACGTTGGCCAATAGTGTATTATACTCTAAGATCAAGTACGTGTGTTGATTGCTCAGCGTTGTGTTGTTTTTGAAGAAACTAAGCTTATTGTTAGATATTTCTCCACTTACGTATCCTTTCTGACACTAGAAACAGGTTCACTACCAATAATTAATTTTAGTATATAACACGGGAAAAAATTTATCAAGACCAAAGATCGATTATTAACATGAAATTATTTCATTGTTAAGTTATATGTTTTCCTTTTTACTTTCAAGCTTTCTTTATATTCATTTGATAATAAATGTGCTGAATGTTTTTAAAACACAACACTAATATTATTAGTATAACTTTCAAACTTAGTCAGCGTATGAAACAAAAAGAATTTCTTTATTCTGCAAGTTTTTGTTATATATATATATATATATATGTATAATTATCCCGTCTCAAAATATTTTCTTAATGTTAGAGCTTTGCTATTTGTTTAAATAAACCAATGCAAGAGATATACTGATTCATTATTTAAACATTGATGACTGAAGACAGCTTCATAAAGAAGTGTGGATTAATCATTTTCCTGACTCACAAATCTTCCCCTTTAAGTCTCCCTAATATTGAGCGAATGAACATAATTGATGAAACTGATGAATAAAAGTTTTAAATATATCATTAATTAAAACGTAACATTCCTAAAGATTCATTGGAAAATGTACAAATCATGTACGAGTCCTAAAAATAATTTTAAATTCAATTACCCAAAAATATGCAAAGCTTGAAAAATTAAGGTCACTTTGTACCATTAGCAATAAGTATAAAATTATTTTTATTAAAATAATTTCATACTAATTTTTCTATTCCACTTTTCAAATAATTTTATAAACAGAAAATAGGAAGTAAAACTAAAATTACAGGAATGATAGATAGATATACTCGAAGAAAACAGATAGATACATATGCATATACATCAACTGAACTTTAAAAAATACGAAAATGTTCTTAAGCTTCTAATTAAAAAAGAAATCCCCCCTTAACCCATCCTCTCACTGCGTAGTTGTATTATCAAAGTAGGTTCAAAAATTGGGAATTGTTTTATTACGTACTTCAAATTTACATATTAAATTTACATTTTACAGTTAAAAAATAGAAAAAAATTCTGTAAAAGAGAGTTTTTATTTTAAAGTATAGAAATAGATCATCAAAATATGATCATAAACACATAATTGAAAACATAAACAAGAGCAGCACATGTTGCACAGTTGGAAAAATGCATACCCGTGGAAATCATGGGTTGCGTAAGTTTTACTCCATTTACGTTGCTTGTGGAAATCGCGGGATGCGCAGCGCAAGAGGGTTAAAACTATTAAAATATTTCCTTAATTACGAATACCGCGAGTAATATCACAAATTTGTATTATTAGACTGCAAATAAAGTGTTTGAATAAAAATGAATTTGTTAACCAATTTAGATCAAAACAGAAATTAGATAAAGAATTTCTATTAACTCAAGACTAGAGAGTTACAATGGTCAGTTAATAACATCTTGAGTTTTTCAGCTTTGACAACACAACAATTCCTTTTTATCACTTGAAAAATTTTAATATTAAAAATATTGATTGAAATATATATAATTTTGCGAATATTTCTAGGGTTTCATAAGGGAACAGTTTCTACTAAAAAGCTTTAAATTTTTTGATTTATATTGTGTTAAATCATAATTATAATCCTTCATTAATTAGGAGTTTTGTCTATTTTAAAGAGGCACGTATGTAAGAGATACATAACAAAAATTCATTTTATTGTTGAAAATTTTAATTATTTGTTATATTTTATCACATGAAAAAATCGCACATCCCAACGTATCAATGCAATATTGTTTTAATCAATTAAAGAAAAGTTTGATACTTACGGTGTACATGTCTGTGGCCATCTATTTAAAAAAATTGTAATTAATATAAGGATTATTTTTAAACATTTTAATATACTTTTAAGTTGTTTAAGTTGTGTAATAAATTTTTCTTCGATAAATATACATGAAAGATTACGTTAAGCAACTAAACATTATCACACGTTTTAGAAAAAAATTAATAATCCTTCTGTTAGTAAATCATTTTTATAAATAAAAATAGCACGGTTGAACAAGAAAAATTTTAGAATTATAATTTGTTTTATTTTATACAAGTATATGAAAAAATAGAGTAAAACACACACACACACATATATATATCACTTAAATAAATATTTCAATATTTAAATAAATCTATTATTTTGATTTTCATCTGTGTTAAAGAAAGATTTTCAGAAACAACACTAAAATTTTTTTATCCTTATTAAAAGATTTTAAAATATACACCTCTCTCACACACACACAAATATATTTTTTAATCGCCTTTAAAATATGAACTGTACTTTTGTATTATATAAAGGTGAACATATAGCTATATTAATAGTAAGATGTAAAGCGTGAAATGCTGTAGCTGTATGTTATGTTTAGTTTCACTTTGCAGAATTTTTCTATACTTGTATAGTTAAGTGATTGTAAGAAAAATGAAATTGAGTAAAAATAAAAGAAAAAGAAATAGTTTTTCACCAAAATTAAAACTATTTTTACATTTTCAGTAAAATTAACAATAATAATTATTGATATGTATAAATTACATTAATCAAAGATTTTCCATTTGTATAAACTTTTATTTTGAAAAAATACTTAGACTTGAATTTATTAAATATAATTTTTAGTCAATAACTCTGCATGTATTAAATATTATAACTTGTATCTGAGGAATTTGCTTAAAAATAATTGCTTACCTCCATCTCCTCCTACATCTGCAATACAAAAATATTGCAAATATTAAAAAAAAAAAAATTAAATAGAATTTTTAACGGTTTCTATTTTCAAATATATATATATCAGTCCAAAAAAGTTTGTTTTTTTAGTTTTAATTTAAGTAATAAGTAAAAACTGCAAGTTTTACATATTAATTTCAAAAAGAAAGTGAAGACTTACGGTGAACATGCTTTTCTCCTAAAAAAAATACAAGGGAAAAACAATTAGATTTCATAGGAGACTAAAATGTTTATCATATGGGGATGTGTTTTGTCTCATTGTGCTCTCACTTATCTCTGGCAACATCTTAACAATATAGACTTCTTACTAAATCTTTGCAAACAATTGAAATTTAATTCTTAATTTAACAATTGAAAAATTTACTGACATTTTTATTCTAATGATGATAATATTCGACTATGTCCATATGTTGAATTCAAAATCGAATTACAACATGACAGGCCTATTAGATGTAGACCGTATAGACTTTCAAAGACTGATCACCAGAGTTTCTAAAAACGCAAATTCAAAAATGGTTTAAACAAGGAATTTGCCGTCATTCCAACTCACCGTACGCAGCACCTGCTTTTATTGTGGAGCAGCTCTTCCATGAAAACACTCCAGGCGAGTTGTGGTAGATTTTTCTCGCACTATCAATCCTATCACAAAGATTGATCCGCACCCGATCGACCAACTGGAAGACGTCATTCAACGCACTGCAGGCAAGCGCTATAATTCTAAAATGGACGTAAAATCTGCATTTAACTGCATTTCCATAAGAGATATTGACATCTAAAAAATAGATTTGCGCCCGGACGGACATTATAAATTTTCTTCGAATGCTTTTGGTGTAAAATGGCCCATTTACAATGACAAGAGGAATAAATTACCCTCGATCATCTAGCCCCCCCACAATGTGAGCAAAATATAGATGATACATCGATTTCTCATGATGAATTCAATTCCATCTTAAAGGATTCATAAAATTTTTGGGTACAAAGCGGGTTTCAAGTTCACACGAGAAAAACGCGTTTGCTTTTCAAAATCACTCTTTTTTGGGCGAATTGTTTTCAAGATGGTGTTCGTCCGATCCGGAACCTAGCACAATGAACGTTACTTGACTCTAAATCAATTCCGAAGTCCGTAGTTTCCTTGGATTTGCCAATCAGTTTCGGAAGTATATTCGTAACATGTGTTATAAACTAACCACAAAAGCTTTTAAAGGTTTAGAAAAAAAAGACCATAATGCCCCTAGTTTTAAAATGACCAACGTGTATATTTTGAAACTTTGAAAACTGCAATTTCTACTCCCCCCCTTTTTTCGTATTTCAAAAAAGGTTTAAAAACCTTTTAGAAACTGATGCCTTATTCTGGGGCAGTTTTATCACAAGAACAGAATGGGCGTGTTTGAATAGGCATCACGTACCAAAAGAGCGAAACACGCTACCACAGTATCGAACTGGAATGTACTGCCAAAATTGGGCACTAACTGAAAAAATTTTAAAATTTTTTCTCCTTGGTCAAGTTTCAGCTATCACGACAACTATCAACCGCTTTGAGTTGCAAAATCTGAAATTTAAACAAAAAAATTTGGCGATATTTGGGAGCTTTAGCTCAATTTGATTTTAAACTAACCATTTTAAAACAAAATTCCCTATCACCTATCCATTTTTCCCAAAACCACCGTTGTTTAAAGGGACGCGTTTGAATCGAAATTTTTAAAAAAGAAAAGAGATGAATTTTGTCACTTGTTTTTTGCTCCTCAAAGAAAAACAAACAAAAAAACAATGGCAATCATATGCAATTATAAAAATCGATAACAAACCTTGTGGGTTAAAGACTAAATCGAAACCTGTAGGGGGCACCCCAAAGGGAATCGAAACAACTTTTTCGCTTGTCACGATGATGGGAAAATGGATGCAAAAAAAATTTACAATTTCCAATTTCGTTTTTGGGGGCCAAACAATCGCAAAAAACAAAGCATATTTTTTGAAGTTGTCATAAGTGCCAAATTGTTAACTGACGTACTGCTAATGCTTACGGTCTTTTGCAGCAATTGCCAATTCCATCCACACCTTAGGGAATTGTATTCGCTGACCAAAAATCTTTTTTGCCACAAAAAAGAAACAGAAACACAAAATGCTTTTAAATTTGACCAGGCCACCCCGCTATGTAATTGCAACACCTGCATCTCTCGCCGCCCCTTTAAGTGACGATGCTCTGTAAAAGTTTAAATACTCAGGTTTTTAGGCCCCAAAAAAATTTATTTATCAGATAGAGGAACAGCATTTCAGCACGTATCACTCAGCGGTTTCTTTTAAAAAAAATGGAATCCCCTAAACGGCACCGTTTTTTATTCACCAAAGCTAATAGTATCGTTGAACGATCCAATAGCATTATAGTGGCTACTTTAAAAAAAGAGAATTACTCCCAAACACCTTACTGGCACAATTAATACCACAAAACAAAATTCTACTAGAAAGTCACTATTTTATTTACTTCATGGGTATGAGCCACGCCTTCCCCGTGAACTTCACATTGGTAGCTTCATAGATGACACACCACGTGAAGATCAACTAGACCTTTTAACTTTGGCCAAGGCCGAAGCGGCAAATAATGTGTATGAAACACATTTACAGAACAAGGAAACATTTGATCTCCATCTCAGATCCCCTTCCTTCAAGGCTGGAGATCTCGTATTGTACGACTACGCCCGAAACAAGGAGATCACAAACTTTCTCCCATTTTCAAAGGGCCATTTGTGATTGTCCACCAAGTCGGGGCCGAGATCAAGTTCACGACACAGCAGAACAAATTTAACAAGGTTGTCCACGTACAACATCTTTGCTCTTACTTTAAACGAAATACAACAACCGTCGGGGAAAACAGCACAGACGAAGAGAACGAGAACCACTGAGCCGTTGCCAAAAAGATATTAATTGCGCTCAGTTCCCCAAAGTCTTGAACTATGATTTCATCAAAATTTTGTTTCTTTTTTTTTACGCTTCAATTTAAAGTTTTTTTTGTCTGTCTAAATTTAATATTGAGCGGGGCCGAATTTAAGGTTCACTTTATATTGATGAAATAATTGTAATCATTTTGCTTATGTTTATTTGTGAAAATGAAAGTTGGCATGAATGAAGAACAGAAATCGTTGTAATTGAAATGTACTACAATGCCGCGTTATGAATAAATGTTTATGCTCTAATTAGTACTTTTATTCGCATACTAAAATCATTCACATTGATTCTAAATCAACCTTATATGTAAATACACTGAAGTACAAGACGCAAGAATAGGAAATGTAGTTTTCAACATACAACCATAAAACTTTTGAAAAGGGCTTTTTGCTACTTGTACAGTAAAAGGGAAGCGCCGTTGAAAGAGGGTACTTGTGCATAAACCACTGCTATCACTTTGCACATGATCCCTCTCTTGGAGTCCGAGATAGATTGCCTTTTGCCTTGATAATGTATTTCCTCATTTTGTAGAGTATTTTGCAGTGAACATTTTAATGATAAAACCTTTTAGGGGGAATTGCGGACCTCGTGTAATATTCTTTTTTTTTAATCAAGCTTGTTAATAGCATGTCATGTTAATAAGTCTATTAAATTTTTTTAAAAAAAAATGGGTTTTTTTCTTGTTATTTGATACAGTAGGATTTGATTTTTTAAAACATCTAAGAAGTTTATAGATGAACCACAAAGGACTCGACAATATTTCTTACTTCCGTCTTAAGGTTTTTCTAGCTTCATATTTAGAGAAGAAAAATTATTTTATATTAATGTAAATTCGTTAAGATGTAGTACAAACAATATTTATTTTACTATGTTTGTTCAAATTTTTTAAAAAAACGTTCGATTAAAGTGCCAGTTCCCATTTTATATGCCAAAGTGAAAAATGTCATTTAATAGAATTAGTACTTTAACGTATTTCTCTCTGCATCATGTAAGAAACTACATAGGCATTCGAGTACAAGGAACAAAGAGCAGCATCCTTTAAATGCTTCTATTTTTAAGTGTATCTTCTTTTCATAAAATTCACTCAATAAAACCGAAATTGTTGGTTATAAAGAATGACTTAGTGTACCCATGTTTTCCAGTTTTTATAAGTATCTAGGGCTTTGAAGGCTAAATTTTCACAAAGAGTTAAAGTTTATTTATATCACTAAATTAGCAAAATTTAAAAAAAAATTAGAACGACATTGGAAATTTAGAATTGTGAAATCTCTCTCTCTCTGCTTTTTAGTTTCTGACTTTACGTTGCACAACTTACAAGTGGAAAAAATATAAAGGAATTCACAAAACTCAAAAAATTAGCAAAATTAAATTGCATTGGTTAATAACTCATTGAACGCTTATATTAACACAACTAGTAACTAACACACTTCGTATTGCACGAAACGTAATGAAATAAAAAGAAAGCTTATACCTTAAGCCATATTAATATTTATCGATCTTATATGTTTTATTGATAATTTCAAAGCACGTATCTTGAAGTAGAGAACAAACTTACCATTGTCTCCATTATCTAAAATTAAGGGAAAGAAATATTGATTATATAATAATCCTTTCAATTCAATTTCTTAAAAAAGCAAATAAATAAATGAAAATTTATGTTAAAGTCATATGAGTTTGTTCCTAAACTATTATTTACAAGAATAGCTGTGTAAAAATAGATAAACCCTACAAATACTTAGTATGAGAGGACAGCGTATTTGAGCTGGTTATGTGACGAAACGGCGCAGGACATGTTAATTTTAGACAACTTCGCTGCGAACAGCAAACATTTGTAATTGTTATACGTTCCAGTAAGTAAATTGTAGAATTGGTTAAAAATATGACAGTACTGGGCATTTGCTGTCAAATGAAAGCCCTATATAGAAAAGCGAGTTTCAAATGAAGCATTCAGTTCAAGTTAGAGTTAGTGTCAGAGTGAAAAGTACGGCTGACTTCCATGTTTCTGAGAAAGAGCTTGAAATTGACGCTAAAACAATATATCTTGTGGAAATGTTGAAGAAGGAGAATCACGGCATAGCTGTACATGCATTGCCAACTACTGTGAACACTAGTGTTAAATCTATATATGCAATCATGCTCAAAGAACTGAAATAATCAAAGCGTTTGCAACTCTATGGGTACCTCAATATTTTTGTGGGAAAAAGAAAGACTGTCGCACAGAAATGTGGTTTGAACATTTGATCAAACACCTGCATATGGGAGTTAATTTTAAAGTATATTCAGACTATGAAGGAATAAAGTGCCTTTCATGTCCAACTAGCGATAAGGGTAAGGATGAATTAGGAATGAAGATATCGGTTGCCCTAGATCAAAGAATTCCCAATTCCTTAATAGTAGCCAGTAGTATTGAAATGGTGTGACAAGAAATGAAATCCAACGACAATCAACTCAGAAGATCATTGTAACCCGTTACAGAACCTTCGTATGGTCATTAAAAGTAAACAAAATGCCCCAATGCACTACACGGCATTTTATATTTTTTCTGCTGCTAAGAACTGGATCAAACGCCCTATTTTTCAGATCATACTCTAATTATTAGATATGTGATTCACTTAAAAAAGTTCCTGAACGGTAAGCGCTTCACTGAGATTACGAATTATACGTAATGCTTTGATGAGTTTTTGCATTATCTATATACGTCTTCTTTCCGGAAGACAGAAAAACGTGCACCAACTTCGGACAGTTGCCTGAACAGTGGGGGGAGAAGTATTAGCTATATAAAGGCTCTCTTGTGTAGCTTAATTAACAATACTCAACAATGATTCGTTATTGAGGTAATGTTAGCTTTTCAATGGATTATTTGGAATATTCAGATACCTGTCTTTGTTTTACTTGAATGGTCCTTTATTTTAATTGCTTGATGTACTATTCATTTCAAAGTATGCATGCTTCAAAATATGCACATAGACTTAATTTTTTTCTTATATTAAGCAAAAATTTACTTTTTAATTTTATCAAATAGTTATTTGCATATATGTAATGGTGCTCCTTCAAAACTACAAAAAATATTTAATTTTATGAAAAAATCAAATATGATGTTAAAAAATAATTAGAAATTTTTTTAATTAAATTTATTTTCTTCATAAAATAGTTCAATAAATAGAACAAAACCTATATATTTGATTACATTAAAATTAATAATTGATGTTGAAATCACATGTTAAAAAACTATAATGAATTGAAGAAATTGTAACTGTAATAACAGAAAACTATAATAAGAATTTATATGCTGTAAAATTGTTATGTACAGTTACCTTCGCCGGCAGGACGGGCGTCAACTGAAATAAAAAATTAAGATTTAGTAAATTTATATATTTATGTCTTACTATAGAAACAATGTAAAAGTTACATATTACTTTACACTTTTATAAGAAATAACAAAAACTTTTGAATTTATAAAAAGGGATTTTATTTGAAATGGCACTTATTTACATGGAATATCATTTCTAAATTCTTCAAACGTTAAGCCACACATTTTTTTACGCCTTTGACAGACATTTATTTATTTATGGTAAATCATGAAACAGGATCATTCAAAGAATTAGAATACGACAGTTTAAGTATTTTTTTTCGCAAAACTTGAAAACTACTTGGGGACATATCCAAACAAAATCCATCTTCTTCACAACATAGTTTCCAGTATATCTCGTTAATAAACAATAGGTTTCTAAAGGATAAAGACTTTTTGAAGTGTTAGTAATCGATTAATTTAAATTCAGGAATAATTTTTAAAGAAACTATTTGAAGTAATTCTACAAAGATGTCACATTGCATCATTATGTGACTTCCATTGCTTATTTTATAATATTGTTTATATTAATGTAAAGTCATTCTCTTAAATAGGTGAAAGATCATGACACAGATCTAAATAATAACCTTACAAATCCGATAAAATGGTTTTATTTTCAACACAACTAAATAAATCTCAGCGCCTGGTTACACTAGTAGAATAGAAACAAAATCAAAAGAACAATCTTCTTGCGGGGATCAACCTTGCAGTTCATTCTCTGAGTATAGTCCTCTTGTAAAGCAGAAAATGACGCAAAATTTCTGCTGTCCGTCTGGTGGTTGGTAAACTCACTAAGGAGTAAATTATTTGAACTCCAAAATGTTTTATTTAGAATATGAAAATCACATTTCTAAAGAACGCTTGCTATATTTAAGGAGGGAACACTGAACTATTAAATGCAAAAATGTGTTTCATTAAATTTCCCGCTTACAAAAACTTATTGAAAAATTAGTGACGAAATAATAATCCAAGGAAAACCTTAAAGAAGACATTTAGTTGTTTTATGTTTTGAGTTTATGGATTGGAGTTAACTTTGTTATTTTCTGACACACTTCACGTTTTTCTATTATTCAGCTTTTAATTGATTTTAAAGTAGCATAGGAAGTAATAAATTTTATGTGTTTTGCACATTTCTATTAGGAAAAAACAAATCTTACTGAATCAGATAAAATATGTATAACTTTAATTTAATTTTGAAAAGGTTTTATTTTCAAAAACAAATCAATGGTATAAAGACTAATTACATTAGTATATTATACTCAATTATCTGCAAAACTACTAAGAAATAATAAACCAGCTACTGGGTTTTGTATGTAAAATGTTGCTATAATTATTTTCTCAATAAATTTTGCCTTCCGTCTTTGAGACACAGTTCCTTTTAATATGCATGCTAAGTCACTAAAAACTACTAAATTTCTGCATATACATATTTATATATTGTGAAAAATTATTAAAATATATTGATCAAAAATATATATATACTTACTGAATCCAAAGGAAAACACTAAACCCACCAAACACAGCACACAAAATCTGCTGAATTCCATTTGGGAGACCTACTGGCTAATATAATGTATTTGAACAAAGACGTGGATTAAAACTTCACTGATAACACTGATTCGAATCCAATCTTCATCTTATATATAGATTAGACAATAATTGCTAGGAGACAGCTGCATTGAGTTCAATGTAGCAAATTCATAAGTCATAAACTCAGCTTTCGTTTAAGTTTAATGAAGATTAGAACCATAAAAAAGTCCTATGGTATGTTTGCTAGTTGACACTAGAAATTGATGTTGCAGCGTTTTTTCTCAGTACGGGGATAATTCTCATTAAATGCAAGTCTCCCATTGGTGTCTTTTTCAGGGCCATTTCTATTTTACGTCAGGGTATTGGAAATAGATTGAATTGTGTAATAATGATTACAATCGAAATAAGAAATAAATCAAGAAGACCAGATTCTCTTGAAGTTTGGGGGAAAACTCCCATTTTTTTTAAAATGTGGAATTCTTTGGAGGGGGAGTTTCGTTGATTCAGGCTTTGTTTGTTTTGAATTCTTACCATTTTAAAGAAGGTTTAAATCAACATTCTTTTTAAATTTTTTAATTTTACAATATTTTATTAACTGTCCCTCAAAAAGAAAATATCTCAAATTAAAATTCGGTTTATTAAAAGAAAATAGTGTTGATATAAGTCATTTTAATGATTTCAGGCACAAAATATACTTTTAAGGAAAATCCAACCTTTTTGAATTTTTCAAACTTTTTTGAAAATAATAGGCATTAATGATGTATTCATCCAGTTCATTTTTTTAAAGTTTGGTAAAAATTTTTACTTTATTCTTTTGTCTATTTTTTTATTTTTTTTTTGTTGGTTCAAAAAAATTTTAAAATATTATTCTTGGTTTTTAAAAATTGTAAAAATTTTAAATACGGGTTTCCCCCCAAATTGCCAAAAAAACCGGAAACTTTTAAAAATTTTCGCAAAAAAGGAAAATTTTTTGGGGCCACATATTAAAAAAACCAAAACCTTTTTTTTTATTAAATTTTCTTTTCTTTTGCTTTACCTTTAAAAAAGGACTTTATTATTTTTTAAAATTTTGTTAAAACAAAAATACCCAAAAAATTTTTTATTTTTTGGAATACACCTTGAAAAATTAACAGGTTTTTACTAATTTGCTGATGCTTTCCCCAGAACTTGAAATGATTTTAAAAAAAATTTCCCAAAAAAAAAATAATATGCTTAGATAAATCACCCCCAATTAGTTTTAAACTATTCAATAAAGGATAAAAATAAGAACATACTTCAAGCTGATTATTAGGGGATAATCCGCTTTTTTCGGTTTATTAAAACAAATTTAAAGCCAAAAAAAATTAAAAATTTTCAATTAAATCTTTAACAAAATAGATTGATAAACGGTAATGACAAAAATTACAAATTTATTCATGTTAGGCTAATATTTTTTATTCAAAAAAATTTTTAAATGGGGAGTCCTTTCAAAAACATATTTGGAACTAATTTGGTATTATGACCAATGTTTTTAAAGTTTATTTTAATGAACAAAAAAAAAAAAATTAAAAAATTTAAATTTTTTAATTAAAAAATACTTCAAAATGCACTAAAATAAAAAGATTTCAATTAAACAAAGCGAAATGAACTAATTAAACTAATTATTTCAAAAACTTCAAAAATTAAAATTTTCATGTTTTCAATTTGTTGTTTCCTAAACATATTAAAAAACAATTTCAAAAATTTTAATATATTAATTAATAAAGCTATATTAATTGATAAAAAATTATAAAGAAAAAATGTCGTAGATATAAGAATGCTAATTTTATAGAAAACAACTAGGGAAAGATTGCTTTCTTGTGGTGCTTTTAAAATGTTTTCTAATTTCACTCTCCAGATTTCAAGGGGAAAGTTCATGGCTCGGGTTTAAATCCTTTTACCCCGCGTTCGCTTAGGGTTCGGGCCTTTTTTTTAGTCTCCCCCCCCATAATGGTTAGCACGCTGGGCTTTTCGTTTTAGGTTGAATCCGGGAAGACATGCATGTTTTAAATGGGTAGTGCTTTTTGCGGTGGGGGTCTAAATAGCTGTCAGCCCAAATCCTCGTGAGGTTGGTGGAAGGGAAAAGAGGTGGGAGGCCCTTTACCCCCCAGGGGGTTTCCCTCAAATGGGGGTGAAACGAGCTAAATCATTCTGCCCGATGGGGCTCAAGTAAGGCTAAGCAAATTACTTAACCCTTTCCGATGAATTTCGGGGGCCTTATCTGGCCTTTTCCGATCAGGTGGCTGTAACCGTAAAAAAAAGAAAATTAATTCCGGTTATGTCTCTGTAAGTAATTCATTGAAAATTTTGTTGAAACAATAGATGTAAACTCAATAGTAACAAAATGAGGTTCTTTAGAAAACAAAAGTCGCTTAATTTTAGATTATTGTATCATCCTATCTTTAAGAAAGTAAGATTATATTTTTGCAAGGAAAGATAAAAAAGAATAAAATGATCAAACCGATAAAGTTCATATGAAGACAAATAAAATTTGAAAAGAAGATAAGAAATAAGAAACATTTTTTATTGTTTTTGTCTTCTGGTATTGTTTAATCTGTGAGTCGTCAATATTTTGAAATTTTATCCTGTTACCAAATATAGTTTCTTTCTTTTTTTTTACTTACACATTAACTGTTTACAATTCAAAATAACATCTTTCTCTGTATTATTTTTAACATTTAAACTGAACTACAAATTATATTGTTATATTATTTAAATTTCACTCCGAAATAAAGCTCATTTTCTGAAAAAATAAATTTTAATTTGTTTTCCTTAATTTTTCAGTTTTATGTTTAAGAGTTAATTGTTTCGGCATAAATGTTTAAATATATTGTAAACCTTAACATCTTAACAGCATATTGTGAATGAAAATAAGACTAAAGAAATTAATAATTTGTTTAAAACACTAGGAAGAACACATACGATGTGTGTTCAAAAGTTTTCCAAGCATAGTTTTTCCTATATAAACAAAAGAAGCTGAGAAAGTGTGGTTTCGCATAATTACGTAATCTACCTTAATGCACATGTATATTATAAATACTATACTGTTTGAATTAATTGGGACATTTGGAAAAAAAGTGATTTTTTTCTCAAGTCTTATCTTTTCATCATTACATATCTTAAATAGACGGAAAAGTCTGTATATTAGTACGAAGTATGTCTTCCTTTAACATAAATTACTTTTCCAACCCGTCTTGGTATTGACTCCACTAAGATAGCACACATGTTCTTGATTTCATCATCTTGGAAACATACTAGTATAGCCCATTTTATCATTTGCTTTATTGTCGTCCTATTCCTCTTAGAAACGATTCTTGAGAATATGCCATCAGTTTTGAATAGAATTTAAGTCTAGGGAAATTTTCAAGTCAATCAAGCACTTTTATTTTATTTTACGTGTAAAAGTTTGGACCAATTTCCAATTCTGACAAGGAACCAAGTTATGTTGCAATGTTCCATCAAATGTTTCCATGTGAGTGGAACAATACTACTACATAATATTTCTATATATTTGAAAGAATTCATCAAGAATTTAAGAGGAACTAAGCTTCCAGGGCCTTTTGTTGTGAAAAAACTCCAAATATCTGTTTAGAATGGTGTTTTACAATTTGTTGGATATAATCTCTGGTAACAAAGTTTCAAATTCACTTCGTCTAACTACACTTGATTTGTATCCCTGAACTAATAAATGTTTCATCACTCAAAATCAGATTCTTCTAGTCGTTAACAGTCCATCTAAACGTTTTTTCATCATATTCTGAGTTAGAAATAGTTTTTATTCCTGTCTTGTTGCCTTGCAGCCACCTTCCAAAAGCCTTTTTCCGGGCAGTTGAGGTACTTACTTTAGCACCATTATCCAATAAATCCCTTCAAAGGTCTATACTTGTCTTTCTTGGATTTATATTGCTACTTCTTATTAAAATTTTATCAATTCTTGGAGTAGTTTTCACTTGCTCCCACATTTTTCCTTTTTCTTTTGGAGACGATGATCCAGAATTTCGAAATGTTCTTAAAACACTTAATTCGATCACACCAACGGCCATAGTTATATCTCTCACAGTCATAGAAATGTGTTCAATGAGAACGATTTATTTTAGAACGTTTCCTCTGAATAATATCCATCTTTGAACAAGTAAGCGCAACACTTTTTATACAGAACGCAAAATTGAAATTACCAGCTTCCCCCACTGAAAGGCTCACAACTGAGCTCCTGATACATTAAATGAATAATGTATGGTCAATATGTCACACTGCCTAAAGGCTGATATAACGGGTTTGAGATGGTTCAGGACATTACTAGTAATCTCATATTAACTCAAATCAGAAACACATGTTTGTCCCAATTAATTCGAACAGTATAGTTCTATCAATCACCAGCAGACCAGCAATTAGTGAGGTTATTTTTAGCTGTTACAAATTAGTGAGGATTCCGCGCGTTTTTAATAAAAAGACAGAAAAACTACTACTCTTGAATAATGCTACTACATTAACACAATGCTTTGATTACCGATCTTCTACTAGAGCGTTTTTTGATGTTATCACCAGAGGCGGATTAAGGTTGTTGGAGGCCCCTGGGCTCAAGAGTCGAAAAACTAAAATAGTGAAAAGATTAGCTGACCTTAAGTTCTTAAAATAAAATGTATTGTGTTAATAATGAACCTGAATGGCTAAAGAAAAATATTAACTGTATTTTACAGAAAATTTAAAACCTTACTAAATAGCTTAAAATTTTACTATACAACTTTACGTCTTGATTTCAGTTATTTTTGTTCAAAACGCCTTGTTCTATATACACTTACGGAAAAATTCTCAACGTTAAGATTGACTTGCGTTACATAAACGAAATTTGGTAGGCGTCCGTATACATCTGAAAGATGACATCGATTTAAATTTCGCGCTTAAGTGGGGCGTTAGTTGCGTCACTCAGAGCTTGTACAAATCAAGGTAGCTTTAAAGGCTTGTTACGAAATTCGTGAGCATTATTGTCCTGCGAAATTTACAAATTTAGTTGATGTTAGCCAAGAATGCCTTTAAAAACACAAATAAGTCATTATCAACAGCTCAACGAGTTTGAATGAGGTCTTGTAAGAGCTACGAGATGGTGAAATTTCTTTCCGCGATATTGCTGAAAGACTTGGCCGGAATTTATTCACTACGCATGATTGTTGGGAGTAGTGGTCAAGGAATGGTGCTGCCTCAAGAAAACCGATTTTCGGGTGACCACATGACATTACTAAGAGGTAAGGTCGCCGCATTCGGCTTACGGCTGTGACTCATCGTACTGCATCTGTAGCAGAAATACGAGCTGCAGTTGATACAGAGACGCAACGAACTATTAGAAATCGGTTACTTTAATGACGCATCCAAGCCAGGTACCTTGAAGCGGTATTTTACTGACTCCAAGCTATTGCCGTTTGCGATGCCAGAGGTGTCAAGTCAAAGCTCATTGGAAAACAGAGATGATATCTGTTGTATTTTTTGATGAAATCGGGTTCTGCCTTTGCGCCAGTGATGGCAGTGTATTGGTTAAAATAAGGCCAAACGCATGCCTGACAACAAACTGTCTGTGGCCCAGACAAACCATACCTACTCCCGCACTCATGGTCAGGGGAGCAATTTCCTAAGACATCAGGAACACTCTCGTGGTTATTCCAATTACTGTACAATAAATTTTCTTCGTGTTTGGATTTTTTCCCGTCAGTGCATAATATGGCCATGTGTTCAATTTTTTCTTCTCTCCATGGTATAATTCATAAATAATTTTTATATATAACACGCTCTAAAAGCAAAAAAGATCTCTCACCTGATAATAACATTCGATATCAATATTATTAAAAATATTTTTCCAAAAGTATTTCGACATTAGAGAAACTTGGGTCCATTTCTCTTCCAACTCGATAAATTTCTAGTGGGATCTAGATTTGGGGACTAATTCATTAAGTCGTTTTCAGATTTGGCGACTAATTCCAAATCTAGCGACTAAATGATTAAGGTGCAACCCTAAAACCACAAATAGGTTTATGGTAATAAAAATGTAACAAAAAAAGTGTTCCTTATGTGAAAAAGGGCAGGGAAAGAGTCGTGCATGTGAATAATAATAATTTATGTTCTAACTGCTAAATATTTTTTTTATAAAGCAATACGATTAGAAGTGATGATAAAATTAACATTATACAATACTTTTTAAAATATAAATTTAAGTTCTAACTGCTAAATATTTTTTATTTTAATAAACAAGATTTTTTAGAAGTGATTCAATTAACAATATAGCAATAATTTTAAAAAAGGTATATTACGTGTTGGAAAATGATAAAATTAAATTTTCATCAACCCCTAAGGAGATGATCAATTCACGCAAGATGTTTTTTAAAAGCGTTTTTTTAAAGGTCTTTTCCCCTCATGTAAGTAAATTTGATCAAATCCTCAAACTGTTTTAGTGAAAGGATGAAATGAATAAGTCAGGGGATCGGTAGTACTACCTGTATGTTTAGGAAGTACAAGGACTCGATCCTTCAGGTTCCCCCCTATCTCGGGGTTTTCATATCCAAAGGGGGATAGGATCATAAACGAGAGATGTTTAAATATGTTTTTCAAGGTCAATTCCATGATAAAATAAGTGTTTTTTATCAAACCCCGAACTGTTTGGTGAAATGATACAATTAACTAATGGATTTGCATCGCCAAAATGCCCAGAGGGGATGCCTGGAGGGTATCCCCTTTTCTTCCCCAAGCACATATAGGTAGTACTATCGTCCCCAAAAATCAAAAAACCCTATCATTAAAAAGTGGCTGACTTGTTCATTTCATCCAACTGAAAAAATTCAGGGGGTTGATCAAATCCCACATGGGGAAATAACCTCAAAAGACGTTATTTTAACATCTTGCTTGTCATCTCCTTAAGGGGGTTAAAAAGTCTAATTTTAACATTTTCCTGAATTTTAAAGACGGAATCTTTGAAATACAACGATATGGGACTCATCCGAGGCCCCGTAAATGAAAAGAATAAAGATCCTTCAGACCCGTTAATTAATATCCATTAAAGAGTAAAACTAATTCCAGCACAGCCACATAATTCCGGCTCCAAATATCAAAGTAAAGAATAAATTCAACAAAGAATAAATTATAGTTTTAAAAAAACAGGTTTTTATTGTAGATCAAACTAAAAAAAATGAAAAATAAATTATAGTTTAAAAAACTAAAAAAAACCCGGGTTTTTTAAAGAATCGAACTAAAAAGGGAAAAAAAATTTAAAATAAGAATAAAATGATTGAGAAAATTAATGTCATTATGGTAAAACTGGGGTGCTTTGTACTATATTTTTTAAAAAACTCAGCATTTCGGAAAGACGTAGTAAGGGAAATTTTAACAATTAATGTAGAGGGCCCCGCTTTTATCCCAATGACATTTAATTTTTTTTTTAAACATTTTATAATAAGGAACCTTTTTGTTATTCACTATAAAAACATATCTTTTATTTTTTAAACTATAATTTATTTAAATAAAAATTTTTAAAACTAAGATATTGATAACCTATTTCCTATCATAAACTTATTGTTTTTTTCGTAGAAACAATTAATTCACAAATATGATTCTATATA
>BMAV01024859.1:0-10084 GCA_019973955.1 Trichonephila inaurata madagascariensis
GCGCACGATACATTTAAGTGGGGGAGGAGGAACGCCTCGCGTTCCAGTGCCCAACGATGTCCAGCGACGGCGTAGCTGGCTGTTCAGTGTACCGGCAATGCGTTCTAGAGTGGCGCCAGTGAACATTCTAAACATCTTGAAATTTGAGAATGTGTTTCGTTTTTCTCAAAAATTGCAATTCTAGTTGCTAATGGGCACTACTTTTTACGTATGACGAATATATTCGTCAGTGGCGAAAAGATTTATTGATTGAAATTTTAAAGCCAAACTGTTCAGCACACGAGGGTTTTTTTAAACCCACGTCATTTTGAACCATGGTCGGCGTGGACGACACATAAAAGGGACCCCCTAAACACCACACCACACAAACGGGAGGACGTTTCGCTCTCGACGATTTAAACGTGCATCGCTCCCCCACGGGGGGCCTTGTGGTACTGGGCTCGAACTTGTGAAAAGGGCAACCACGGTCCGAACCTATCCACTCTTTTTCGGGCCACCGTCAGTGGCGTAACGGAGAATGTTAGGGCTCCCCTGCAAAGTCAGGTTTTGGGTTCAAAGCCCAAATACGTACTTGGCATCAGTCAGGGTTTGAGCTCCCAGAATCCCTGGAGGCCCCCCCGTAATGCGGAGGTTACTGGGGTGTACGTTACGCCACTGATACTCGTCAATCACGGTTATCTTGTTAATTGCAAAAATCGAGGTTTTCGGACTATGTGTGTCTACTACATAAACAAATTTTAAAAAGTTTCCTGTTAAACGGTATTGTTAAACATGGGATAAAATTTAAAAGATATTCATAATTGCAAGGCCATTTTTATTTCATATATGTTCATGCAAAAAAAAAATATCCTCGGATTTTTCCTAAAATCATTCAAACTACAAAAATCTCCACTTCCTATAGCAATTGAACAAAATCTTACCAATATAAAATATTTATTTAGTAAATAACATTATTGCTATTAAATGTAATAAAAGTTATTTTAATATCTCAAACTAAATGTGTTTTATTTTAAATGTGATTATTTAAAATCTGTTTTTCGTCGTCTTACAAATACGTTCAGCGTAAGCCCTGCATTAAAGTCAAAAAATTTTTAAACCAGGTCGGTATTCAACGGGGCCCTTTGCCAGGTTGGCAGTGAAATATAACAAATAAATCCATGAATATTTATGTAGAGACATGACCTGAAAAGTAAAAAAAAAAACTCGTTATGAAGTCTTTTAACGTAAACTGTCAAGATATGCCATTTTTCAAAACGTCTTTCTAAGTGTAAAATAAAATGGTCATATTCAACTTTTTTAATATGTACAAAAAAATTCCAAAAAATATCATTCAAATTTTAGACTCTGCACGTGATGTTGCCGGGTTAATCAGTACCATTACAGTGATTTTCAAACCTTGTTTAAAAATCGTAATTTTCTGGAAATTTGTGTTTTAAAGAAAAGTTAATTATATATGTTCTTCGCGTAATTTCTGATGTATGATCAATGAGATGGATGGCAAAATTGAATTTGTTTTAAATGTAATAGATATTCCAAATTTAAGTTTAGTGTTAACTGCAAATTGTAAAAAGCATTTTGGTACTTTTTCCTTCCGCCGGCGCAAGCGATAAAATCGCCAAAAATGATATAATTGACGCCAAATGGAAAACCCTTTCTGGTAAACTTTTACCACCATATTTTTAAAACACGTCGTGGTTATTTTTCATCAGTAATTTTTTTTTCATAATACATCAAAACGGATGAAAAATCAAAAAAGGTTTTTGAAACCCCCCCAAGGTGACCGTTTTTTGATTATCGGCTGAGCTAGAGGTGTAGGGTTTACAATGGGAATGACTTTTTTAAATTCTTTTTCGACTTTATTAAGTTTAACTTAAGCGTATAACAATTTAGATGATTATAGTTAAGAGAAATCTAAGAAGAACAAACAAAAAGTAATAATTAAACCGAATCGCGTCTTGGACCATATAATTTTTCCCCCTAATCTCATTCTAATAATATTATAAAGTCCTAATATCAAATAGCAATCCCCCCTTATCCAATCTTAGCTTCAATCTTATGAAGAGGGGGGGCGCGTGCAGTGGTATACACCTTTACCTAATGGCAATCTTCAAGGTAACTTCATCGTTAATGTTGTGCACTTTCAAAAATAACATTCCCCAAATTGCCATACGACACTGAAACTTCTGTTATTTAAAAGCTATTTATTTGCATTTCCTCTTCATGCTTCGCTTGGTTTTGTTGAAAAAGTTTCCATTAACCTTTTAAAAAACCCAGAGGTCATTTAAAGAAAAGACGCGGAGCCCTCCAAATTTTTTTATTTATATTTTTTTGGGTATATTGTGTACTGTGGCCAATAACTCTAACTTGACGACATTTGTGCAAGGGAAAACTGAAAAGTACCAGTGTTTTTTCCCCCAAAAAAAGTTTTGTAATCCCTTATATACCTTATCTGACGATTAAAATTTACGTGATTCGCTCCCCAGTGCCACGGCTTTTTACACAAATGAGCGTATGCAGTGTATTGGGGGGAGGGTGAGAAAAGATATATATATATATATAAAAGCAAATCCTTTTCTAAAATAAGTAAATCCTTCACAAACACGGTCAATGCCATTTAATTACAATCTAAAACCTTCAAAATAGTTTTACCGGTAGCAGTGAAACTAAGCGCTGTACTTGGGAAGGACGTTTATATACGTCCGGGGCAATTACCACACTGGCTGAGTAAGACGTATATATACGCCATCGGCACTTTAGGGGTTAAAATACAAGGAGAACAAATAGTTTTCACCGTTTTTAATGAAAAATTGTGAAATTATTGCGCAAGAACTGTCCATTATGTTTTACTCAAAGTATTATCCATTGCCAAGCACTAGTTTTTCTTTATCTCTTAGCATACGGATACCGCATCGGAAGAACGCTTCTTCCTTTGGGGATGCTCGAATTGACAGAAATTTTAGAATCTTTTTTTGATGTGAAATCTGCTCAGAAAATTGATCGAAACAAGTGGTAATCGAAGGGGGAATAGCTGGTGAACATGGCAGAGATTTGATTTCCAATGGAATTTTTCCAAATAAATTTTGACCGTCACCCCAACATACGGATAAGCATTATTACAAAGGGAGAAAAATTTTCTATCGTTTTCTTGAGTCTCATCAAATGTGATCGGTAGGATCCCCAGTAACGGTTTCATTCGGTCTGATTAATTCATATTCCCAACAGTAATCCCCACCCCCACACACACCTAAAAAATACGGGCATGGTTTTCCCAGGAATATTCAATTGTGGGAAGGCCACGTGGTAACCATAATTTATTCTTCTTTGCGTTATTGTAGTGTATACAGTTTATATTACTAGTGACTATACCAGGGATGGCATTAAATCAGAGCTTCTCAAAGTTGCAATATTGGTGAACCAATATTCAATCATAATTTTCATCGCGCCCCCCTCATACAATGATAATGTCTTGAATTCAATAATACTATTCTTTGACGCTAAAACTGCGATATGGCTTCAGCCTCTTAAGCCCCCCCGACTTATATGAAGGTCTCGCTAAGCCAAAGCATTTATTTCCCGGACTTATAAAACGTCTTTCCTGAAGTGAAACTATTCTGTGCTCTGTTGTCCATAAAATTATTCCGAAGGCTTTGGGATGCAATACAAGGACCTTGACAATGTTTGCGAAGGATTTACTTATTTCAGGTTATTTTTTTGCTTCTTTATCCCCTTCCCCAATACATCACATAAGGTTTTCTAAGGGGAAAAAACAGTTAGCATTGGGAAGCGAATAGCATAACTGTTAATGGGAATTAATTAAAAAACCATACAAATTATCAAAATAAGTGTTAATTTATGTTTTAATTATACATGTGAAAACCCCCAGGAGTCACTGATAATTAATAAATTTGTTCTTAACTTAGTATTGTTAAATTTATTATGAAATACATTATGTAGCATTGATGCATTTATAAATGTAATATATCAGTGTGTAAATGTGTACTTATTTTTTATATTATGTCAGAATATATTTTCTTTGTTTTACATTCATAAATTAATAATTTTTTGAAATAATCTTTTGTTTTTGACTTTTCAATACGCTCGGCCCCCTCGTAGAGTTATCACGCCCACAGTTTGAGAAACGCTGCATTAAATGGAGTACGATCAACGGTGGACCACCAGAACATTTTAGATGAGTTCCTAAGTTCTAAAAACACACTTAGCAAAAGAAACATATCGTGGAACACCGACATAAGCTGTATTGGAGAAGGCTTTTCACAATCGATGCAAAAGCCTTTACTTAAGCAAATGATTCGATAAATTTTGTAGACGACTCCCTGTACCGTCATTGGAAGCGAACGATGGCACTTAACACGTTTTCTGTTGCTGTTTGGGGAAAAAGGATCACGTGTGCAGCCGCAGAATGAATGTTTTACCACACGCCGACTGAAGGGGAAAATAAATATCGATAATCAGCTCTTCGGCGATAGCGTGGATTGGCTATTCAGATATACCCTATACCTTAAACTTCTCGGAATTAAGTTCACGAGTTGATATCCTGTTCCGTGATAGAGCAGTAATTGGCAGCGAATAATTGTAAGTACATACGTCGTTTCGGATTCATCGATTCAGATGTTTCTGCTTGCTCCATTGAATTCACCCCCGCCCCCACGGTTTGTAGTCGCTCATAGTTGTTTAAGCATTCAACTTGAAATTGTTGTGTTACTTCTGTAAAAGTAGTAATCTATTGCAGTAAAAATACTACTTTGTAGAAAAAAATAGTAATCTGTCATATTTTAAAATGCGGGTACAAAGTCGAAAACTAATATCAAGAAAATAAAACATAGAATTTTAATTCAGAATAGCCACACCTATGTCATTGGGTGACATTTGAAGCATACCGTACCCTGGAAAAGTCCGATCACCCCTTGACTATACAATGCAAAAAATCTAGCCTATCACTTAGTAAATCAGGGAATTCAACCTTTTTCGTCTTCAGCTCATGTAATTAATGTGAGATAATCAAAAAGTAAACGAAATTGTAGTTTTTTCAAAATCACCGTTTGTAAATTTACGAGAATAACAGCTACTATAGCACACCCACAAATTTTGAATAAATGTTCCATTCATAAAATGTAAATAGGAAATGAGACTGCTTTTGTATGATGAAATAAATTATTCTTTCCCATTAAAAAAATGAAATATAGTTTGAATTAGATTGAAAAAATGGATAGAAAGTGTATATGTAAGTATAATACATTTAAAATAACAAATTTTATATCAGCAAGCTCCATGATACAGTGTAACATTAGTTTATGTTTATTATTAAAAATAAAGAAGATAGTGATAGAGGATTTTCAAAAGTCCCCTTCTTAGAATCTCCAATATCATACATAATTACATGCTTCAACTTTGCAACTGTATCTCTCTTAGTCTCACTAATGACATCCTTTATTTTGATACAAAATTCAGCTCGGATTACGGATAAAAACGGATAGCTCATTACCATTAATGATTAACTTAATAAAATACACTCTTCCTTTTTGTGTTGTTTTGCATTTTAACAAAAATAAAAGACAGAGAAATTCCTAAATCAAATTTTCGTAATAAATTATTTGTATAAAAAATTCATGTAAGAATTACTTTACAAAAATATTTATTATCATTAGGTTGGATGCACAAATTTTCAAAGATCTGAAATTTAAATTATTGAAAACTAAAAAATAATAAATTAATGAATTGTGTGCGATGGAATTATTTGAAAATAAAAGTAATTTCATTTGTGCGTTTGAACAAATAAGGTTTTTTCTCAAACGAAATTAATTATAATTACATTTCTACCAGTTACAAAGTTACAGGTTTTGATAAAATTTCCTTGAAACATAACATTTACAATATGTAGATTTCCTTTGTATTGTTCTGTATTAAATTCAAATATTAAATTGCATATGTTGTTATAAAGATAATATTAAATATATCATAACGAGATATATGTTTTATTAACATAAAATTCATTACATTATTATCAATTGCATGAGGTACCTCTTTCCGTCTAACTATGTATTAACACTCATGGTACAAATAATAAAACTTTTCATACCCATTGCTTAAATTGTAAAACTGTAATTTACATGGATAATTTAGTTTTATTTATTTATTCTTTTTTTCGTAAAATTCGTCTTTGGCGCTCCTCTTCAGTTAAATTCATGATTGAAGCTGCATCATCCCCAACACTTCATTGATAAAGTCCTCAGATTTTCATAAACATGCATCCCGTACAGCTTCCTGTAAAGTTTAGTTCCTTAGATTGTAAAGAAATCTTCGTATGAGACAATGCTCTTCTTGTCACCCAAAGATTACAATCTAGGCAATAGTGGACATATTTTTCTGCGAGAGCTTGCAATAATGTACCATCGCAACCGTACTGGCGACATTCTTTGAAACGAAACACATAGATGCCAATTCAGCACGTACGACACATGCGAAATCGGATTTGCCCCAACTTGGCGAATAATATTGAACGTTGGCATTGCTGCGATAGTACGTAATAAATTTATAAAGAAACATCAGAAACATTTTTTATATGAGTGATATAAATTTGTTATTTTCCTTTTAGCTAAAACGTGATTAATTAAATAATAATAAATTACATATTAATTAATTTAATTAATTAAGTAATTTAATTAATTGAATAATTTAATTAAATAATTTAATCAATTAAATGATTTAATTAATTAAATGATTTAATTAATTAAATGAATATTTTTTTATTTGGGTTCAATGAAGCAATACGAATTCTCTATTGACGAGGAACTTCGTAATTTTTAAAAATGATTAAGTGACGAGGGCGACAACTTGAGTGACAACTTCCCTTAAAAAGAATACCATGGGGAGACATATCATCGACACATTTAATCCTTCATCTGAATCTTTACATTACAGATTTTCTGTGGATATATGACTCAATAATAAAACAACATCGGCCACAATCACTCAGCTAACGTGGCCATTAGATGGAACATACAGGTGTGTGTGTGTGGTCTTTTATATAATTTTAATTTGTAGCGCAAAAATATTTTCTTTAGAAAACACTTTTACAACATTTCTTTTTCATATTTTCACAATAAATTACTCATAAGATTCCTCGAACCAAAATAACAGCAATATACATACAGAGTGATTATAATTAAATTTTACTTTCAAATGTAATACAAAAGAGCCAATGCTCAAAAAAGATTTCAAATTTCAAAAAAAAGGAAATTGTAAGAGATAAAAAAATTCTTTGGCGTTTTCATAATTGCTTTTAGTGAAGTTTTTGGCTCAAAGATAATTGACAATCAATTTTTGACATCGAATATGGCACAAGATTACCGGATGGTCTTTTCACTAACAGTGCAACATCTGTTAAATGACTCCGAAGTCATTTTTTTCCTTCAAAAGCCTTAAGTACTCATGCTCATTGAATAGTAAGTTGATTTAATGTGCAGCTCAATTCCAATGTGAGCCAAAGCCAATTCGATTCAAAATGCCACTTGTACCCGAATCCACTTTCGTTATACCGATTTCAAGACTATCTATGGATATACTTTGGATTTTTTTTATGCCATACCGTTTCACCTTTTTCAAGTATATTAAGTTCAAATTTAAGGTCATTTTGATCAGTGGTTTCTTTTTACAGCATTATGAACGAGGAATTTCAATTATAATCACCTTGCATACAAAAATTGATACGCCGGCAAAATGCAAGATACAGAAAGCAATATATAAGCATAAATACTCCATGTTTCCATTCAATATGAATTAATATTTCACAGTAACTAATATGATGGTCATACAGTAATAAAATCCTGAAATTCAGAAATTTTATTCGGTTACAGATAAAACAGCCAGCATTTTCGAAATCAAAATAACTTTTTGTTCTAAATGAAATTTAACAACTACATAATATAAAATTCATCCAAAAAAAGAAATATTGCTATATTTTTAATGAAAAAACGACTTTTCTTGTTTACCTTGAATGAGTTTCATAAATATTCTTTTTAAAACATTTCTTTATATATAATCCATTGTCATTGTATAAAGGGGAATTTTATATTTATTTGACTTTCAATTTTTTACATTTATTTTCTTATATATTTAAACATCGTTGAAAATTTAATCCATTCCTTTAAACCCTTTTACGTTCTCAACGAAAAGAGGGTTATGGGGATAAGAAGAAAATCATTGTTTTTTTGAACAAATTCGAACTAAAATTGTTCCAAGACAATTTGTTAAGCCTAACATAATCTTGTTTTTTAATAAATGTTTCCCACGCACACGTGTTTTCCCCGTAATTTTATCAGACTTTAATGGGAAAATATTTTGTTGACAACTCAACCCCTAAATCCATTTGAAACATTGATCTTAAAAATTTTTTTTTTATAGATAAAGACTTTATAGTTATGAAAAAATTTAAAAATTTTAAAAACGATTTATAACTAAAAGATTAAAGGTATTTAACATTTTATTTTGTGATAACTTTGTATTAAAAACAGTTAAATACAGGGAAAATTTTATATCAAACATTTTTTTAGTTAAAGAAATTTTACATTTTCCGCATTTATTTCATATCAACACAAATTTGTTTTGAGGTTGATATATATATACATATAAACGTTTTCATTCAACATTATTTCTAATGAACAATTATATAAATTTTCTATATATAGTTTGACAGCAATTCAGGTATAATTTGAGGACCTTTTCCCTTATGTTTTTAGAGGATTTGTATGTATATGTGTGTGTGTTTTTTTATTATAATAACCCAAGACATATACTAGTTTTTTAATTTTTAAACCCAAAGGGGTTTTTTGGCCCCCTTTGTGTGCCACCTTTTTTTTAAAATTTCGAATTATACTCTGGGCAAAATAAAAAATAAAAAAAATCCTGCACCAATCATTCCGCGATTTTATAGAAGTATACTAAGGGTAATTGAATTCGTGGAAAATTTTTAACTTAGTTTTTCGGGGATAGAGGGAACAAAAGATTTGATTAGGCCGAAATTTTGATGATAACGAATATATCTCTGGAATTAACTTTTTAAAAAAGAGGAAAAAAAAATTTCGTTTTTTATAATCGAGATTTAATTTTAAAATTTGGGGAAAAATCAATTATTTTTGGGTTAAAACAATTTTCTAATCTTTTTTGCGAATTCGAATTTTTTAAAATTAGCAAAAATACAAATAAAAAGGATAAAGGTTTTTAAAAGTAGATGAGGAAATGAGATCATAACTTTTTCGAAAATATTAATGAAATTACAAAAAACGCAAGCTCAAATTTCGCATTAAATGTATCCTTATAACTAATTTGTAATTAATTCCCCCAATAAACATTTTGTGTCTTTGTCATGCATATTATTTTTTTCAACATTGAAAAAAAATTTCATATACTCTCTATTTTTAAAAGGGATTATAGATAAGTAAAATTCTTTTTTAAAATTTTTTTTTGTTAGTGTGCCACCAAATTTTAAAATTATAAAAAATACCGAAACAAAAAAAAAAGAAAGGTTGAGAATCACTATATAGATACTATCAAAATATTTTAATTTTAAAATTTATATATATAAGAGCTAATATTGTACAGTGTGTAAAGATATTTATTATGATGGAGTACCATTTTCCTTTTTTCCATGAATACTAATGATTTTCAAAAAAGAAGTTTGTTTAAACCGTAAATAAAAAATGATTTGTCTATATAGTATATATTAAAGGTAAAATATTTTGTACATTATTGATCTTATTTGTCTCAAAAAGTAATATATATATATATATATATATATATATATATATATATATATATATATATATAAGTTCTATTTAAATTTCTTTCTTTATTTGAACTAATTCTCAACTGACTATATAAGTCAACAGTATTATAAATGTATTTAAAATTTTTCTTTACATTTTTTTCGTCGCTTTAATTCAAAAATCTGTAACTCTAATTTATCCGATTTTTTTATTTGCCGATTTATAATCGTTTTTAGTTAAAAGTTATGTTTTTTATTTGGCATATTTTCAATTTTATAAATATTTTTTGTTCATTCTGTTGA
>BMAV01024861.1:0-11205 GCA_019973955.1 Trichonephila inaurata madagascariensis
ATTCAGTTACTGTGCTTGCTATATATAATATCTAGGTTCTCCTTTTTCATGTACGTCTTTTTACAAGTGCTATGGGTACTCAGTTTCCCTTCAAAAACGTCAACGTTACACATCATTGTAAATCGATTATCGAATAGCCGTAGAAGATTGAAGACATTCAATATGAGGATTGGCCGGCAAGATCCAAAGATCTCAATACGATTGAACACGTGCTGAGTATAGTGATACCACGATTTGTATCAGGTAATCAGCCAACAGCAAAGATTATGGATCTGCGATTATCATTATAAGAGAAAAGAGCAACAATACCTCAACAACTTGTTGGCAATATTGTATTCTACATAGACAGACAATGTAAATCCTGAACATCAATCAAGAGTGGTCATATTCCCCACTAATGGGTTTTTCCCGCCACCCACCTGTAACATGGATGTTTTGGTCTTCGGCCCAAGTACGTTCGAAGCTTATAATCCAATAAATTTCCTTTTCATTCTTTATAAGTTTTGCTTACTTTTCCAATGCTCTTTATAACTTCAGAATCTTACGGTATTATTTATGTAGATTTGGAAAACTTTTACCCGACGTTACATTATCAAAACCATCTCGTCCTTATTTTTTTGCGTACAAGTGTGTTTGTTTAAATTTGGTGTCATCAACACTATTTCAAATGAGGCTTATTCGTTGCCTTTATTTGATATAGACATTAAAGAAGAAAACTTATATTACATTATAATAATATTTATACAAAATCTGCTTTACTTCTTAAAAAATATGTGTATAAAATAAGTTTCATTTAAAACACTTATAAAATTTATATTCAAAATGGCAAGTTGTAATACTGCATTTAAGTTTCCTTTAAAAGATTTTTATATAATCAATTAATTTGTAAATCCCACTAAATTAACTTAAAAATTTCTTTAATGAGTATTTTCTATTGATTTATTAATAAACTAGTTAGATATACGAGTTCGAAATGTATCTAATTTTGCAGTTTTTAAATAGCATGTGTTAATAAATCCAGTAAAAATAAAATAAAATTTAGTCTCCTTGCCAAAGTAAACATCATAAAAAACGTGCAAAAAAAAGAAGCCAAATGTTTGTTTTCTTTTAGAAGACATAATGTTTCTTCAGTACATAAAAAACATTGTTTACCTTCTTTTGTAACAACAAGCTTTATATTCTATTCAATGTAATTTATGAAGCAGTCTTACAACGGATTAAAAGTAACTTATGAATAATGCAAGTGATCCTGAAAAAAATACGCATATTTTTAGATCTTTTGAGTAGAAAATACAAAACATTGTCACTGCCAAATTCTCTAAATATATATAGTCTCTCATTTTTATTGTATATGAAAAAACACTCGTGAAAAACAATCTTTGTTTTCCCTGAAGGACATTTCATACATTAAACAAAGAATTGTGAAGCCATTTTTAGGACAACAATCACTTTATTTGAAAGAATAGACACACTTTAAATTATAAATGTCTACAATTCACATTTATGAAGATATCTTTTGTAATTTTTGGATCTGACAGCACAAGCCAGATATAAAATGAACGAAAAAATTACGATTAAATGATCTTACGAAAAATACAAAATTATGTAATGTATATTCTACAATAAACCATAAAAAATATAATAAAGAAACATAATGATTACAGAATGGCATCAAAATATGATGATTATGAATGGTATTAAAATTGAAATATGTATACAGGTGGTACGCGTATAAATGTAGTATGTAATGTACACCTTCTACTATAAAGCTAATGATAAACTGAAGTAAATGATGCGCCAGTGTAAGATAATGTATAATAGTAAGTAAAATGGATGGAATAATTAATCTTTTTTTCAAAGAATAAAATAATTTTTTAAGAATCAATTCTTGCATTTACAATTAATGTTTTATAAGTTGTAAATGAATCGAAAAAATTTTATTTTAAAGTTAATTTAAATAATACGCAGAATGGTTTCTAATTTATATTTTTTCAATATTTCATGTAAATTTACCATCGTCAGAAATTATTTCAGGTAAATAAATAAAATGATTTATATATATATATATATATATATATATATATATATATTATATATGTATGTATGTATATACAATAATTTCATATTCTTTTATAAGTCATGAAACGATAAAATTTGTGTTGTAGCGTTAAGTATGCCCTTTAAAATTCTTTTTAAACGTAATAAATCAGGGACTATAACGGATTAGTAATTCAAAATAAGTTATTTTATAAACATTAAAATTCGAAATACCCGCAGTGTTTTTAATTTAGATGCATTTAAAAACACAGTTATTATTCACTTTATGATATGATCACCTACATTTATAATTATTTATTAAGAAAATTTAAAAATCATGTTAATACTATGGAAGATAACTTATTGTTAGAGTAATCTTGTTCCATACTTAAAGTAAACATAGATTCAAATACTTAAAACCAACGTGCGGTAAAATGTTTAGTAATTCTATATTTATAGATTCATTAAATATATCAATAAAATAGAACATAATTCAGCAGATCAGCAGAACGAATTGAATGTGGTTTAACTCTTTAATGTGTTCAAACGTTTGATAAAGTTACTCATTCCTCTTACTTTTAAGTATTAAAATTTTTGTTAGCTATTTATACCTTATTGGCTGCTGAATTCAATAATATCTTTTAAATTTAAGTACTTTTTTATAGAAGATGGAATGTGGCATGGCAAGGGCATAAGAAAAGATTTTTTAAAAACTGAACCGATAAATTTATCTTTAACCTCTAATTATTATAATTTTATTTAAAAGAATAATTTAGCAAAACGTGCATTAAATAGTATTATTTTTCTTATTTGTCACTTAATTTTAATGACCCAAATGTCAACAATTGAATCAAATACCTCACCTTTAAAAAATTATATAGTTTTTTCCCTATGATAAATTTTTTAAAAAGTTGTATTATCACTTAGAATCTATAAATTAAAAATAAAACAAAGATAGTATTCATTATTTTCATGGATAAATCTCATCTCATTTCACGTTATGTTATGTAAGAGAATACAAACAAGTCAAAAAAATCAATCTTTTTTAAGAAGTATAACCTTTTGAATAAATTTTTATTGAATGATATTTTTATGCTGTATTATGTATTTAAGAGATTTTATTTCAATTTAAATCTATAATTTCATTTGTAAAATTAAAAGAATTTTAAGTGTCATAAAATTATAACACTTAAAGCAAAAACTGTCAAAATTTGCATTGTGATTTTTTTTATTATAGTCAACCAAATATGAATCATATAAACAAAACCCCAGCAATGCTTTGCAATGAAAACTATTAAAGTTCATCAACCAATTTGTTTGTGTGTGTGTAATGGTTATCATTCTTATTTAATAAGTTACTTCGAATTCGATAAGTTTCCTCCAATCTACTACAGTCACAAATTAAAGTATACTTCATTATTCGTGAAATCTATTTACAGTGTGTAAAAAAAAATTATATGCATTCTAATGAAAATAAGAATCAGACATTTTAAATAAATTCTTGCAGTTTTACAAAAAATTGAAAGTTATAAAATTTTTAAGAGGAAAAACACTCTTTTTTCAGTTTTGTTGCCTAAACTTTATGAATTTGAATTACTATAATAACTAATATACTACTATAATAATTAAGTAAAGTAAAATATCAAAACTATGACAGAAATGCATGTTAATTTTATGTTAACACCACTTGTGTAAAGAAAAAGGTACATTTTAATACTTAAAGCTATTTTAAAACGCAGTTTCAAAAATAATACTTATGTATTTCATGTGGGCATTTTTGTGTGTCTTCATTTATAATCTGATTACGGATGTAAACAATTTTTGTTTTATAATATTTAGAGTCGTTTTGCATTCTATTTTCCATGAATACTTATTTCGTTTAACTTATGATTATTGTTTTCTTTAATTTTTAAAGAAACGTAGAGATAATTTATACTTTTACTATGTAATCAATTGTTGTGAAAAATATGTCTATTATTAATTATAAAGGAATGTTTCTATAAGTGTTATTTGTGATATAAAATTATGAATGTTTGCAAATAAGTAACACATTCTTATTCATTAGTTTTTCTTTTCATTGAATGTTATATAATGAGCATAATATTTATTTCAACTTTTAATTAGGTGTAGCTCATAATTTAATTACAGGCGTCCCAAATGTACAGAAAGATTTTGATACGTCTCCACATTTACAAAATCTATTCTTTTTCTTAGTTAATAAAGATTTTTAGTAGCATTTTTTATTCGACAGTACATATGTTTACCAAAAGTTTAAAATAAAATGTGATAGAATTATTTAGAAAAATAAACATATAACAATAAATATATAAATATTTTTAAAAAAGTTTTTTTAGACGTATTTTCACATGTTAATAAATATTTCTCCAAATCAATCAAATTATAACATAACATTCATTTTTCTAGTCTTTGTTAAACAAGAAATTTCAATTACAGCGATGATTATGGAAATAAATAAAAGTAACATCATGCCAGGCTGTTAAAAATTTTGAATACTGAGTAATATATTTTTAGTTGAATAGTATCAAAATGCAGAGCAATACAGAAAAGTAATACATACATTTTTAAATACTATTTTAGCTTTAACGTTTTACACAATCATGTAAACCGAGAGAGCACAATCAACTGTTGTTCCATACATCTTTCAAAATATTTCCAAAGGTTTCCACATAATCTTTAGGTTCTGCCCCGTTCTTCTTAAGTATTAGATACTTAACATACGCTTGAAAAAGTGTAGGTTTTATTTTCTGCGGCGTTATCTCTAGAATTTTCGGAAGAAAATTCTTAATCACTTCTGCATTAGGTATTGCATTTTTTGGTTTCTGTACCAAGTCTGATACTGCATTTCCGATCTGCGAAAAGTTGAAGTTTTTTGTTTCTAAATTCTGAATATCATCCAGTACACTATAGAGGTCTATACTTTGCACTAGTACTACAACATGCAACTGTAGGCAAGCTAACAAAAAGTATTTAACGTTCATTTTGAGAATATTGAATGGTATATGTTCAAATTCCCTTAATGTATTTCATTAAAATATTAAATAATCCAATCAGATGTAGTTAACACATATTGCAAAGAATTTGAAGTCAAAGGTTCTTCGAATTAAACTAAAAGTTTTATAATGTGGATGTGACACGTTTCTCTCTTGGAAATCAGAATGGAATAATGGGTCCTTTTATTGTGTCATATTGCATTGGCACAATCAGTTCATTATTCAAAAGGTGTTTCGTAAAACGATGTAATAGTTTTTATAAGAATATATTAAAACCATCAGTAAATTTCAATTCCAAGAAAAGAATTATATTATTTGTGCTTTTCTTTACAAAAGATATCTTTACAAAATAAAACAAAAAATCGTGTTTGTACATCAACATTTTCTGGCTTTCTTTTTCTTGGAAGATAATACACATCAGAAACTTCGCCAAATTCTTTGGAACTGTTAGAGTATATAACTATTAATTATGAAAAGTGCCCGATTGCTTGATATACAAAATGAAAAAGATTTTAATTCTTGAAAAAAATCCTACAAATTGCAATTATAAATAAATTGAACTAAAATAATTCATTAAAAAGCATTAAAAATTTAGTTCATTGTGAGAAAAGATTAATATTTTTGTATGGGGTGTCACAATTGAGGCATTAGTAATAGTTCAGTAATCAAGATGTAACGAAATCAGCCTTTAATTTTACCAAAAAATCATTGCATGAAATAAAGGAATTGCTCAATTGGAAATGTAGTAAGTTTCTTAACCCACATCATGCGATATGGCACAACGTTCTTGTAATATGATGTCATCTATTTTGCTATTCTGACTATCTATAAATATTTCATCAGTATAATATGATTCAAAATTGCATGCCTTTTTACGAAAACTTGCGCCATTTTAATCTAACTGAATTTGATTAAACTACCATATTAGATAAATCGAATATTCAGCACATTAAATTGTATTGCTTTCTTAGCCCCCCCCCTTAATTTATTTCGCACTAATTTCTTTTGTAAACAGTTTCCTTTTTTTTATTTCCCTCAATCGATTAAATTCAAAAATATCACACTTCTGTTTCTTTTCATTAGACAAAAAATAATTTACAGTACTTTTCAAAGAAAATACTGTATATATTTCAATTTAAGATTAAACATATTTGAATTCTGCGCTAAACGGAATGTTGTTGATAAATAAATAATATATGAATAAAATATAGATTTTTTTTTTTATTTTCGAACTGAAAAGTTATATATTTTGAAAAATTATACAAAAATATTTAAAATCTCAAGAAATTTTTGTCGGGAAAAAATATATGTATTAAAATAATACATCTGCAAGTTGAATAAAATGTTTGATGATCAGAAAATTGTAATGATGTATATGTTGATGGCAGATATATGATAATAATTAATATATTGGTAGAAGGATGGGTGATGTGATTAATATATTAATAAAAATGATTGTTTTTTTCGTTTCTGGAAGGTGTGTAATAAAACGTGATAGTTTTAAATGAACAAAATATCTTAACTTTTTTTGGGAAGCTATGGGCAGATGACAAGGTCCACTTCTAAATTATTATCTCACCAAACAGTCTTAAATACTGAGATACTTGTAAAGTTAAATACCCAAATATATTTAATATACAACATTTCTCATTTTTTCCTCGTGCCAATTTATTGTGATTTGGACATCCACACCCACAATATTGCATTCAATAAGGAGCTATTTTATTTTCAAATAGTGAATATCTTGAATATTTGATATTAGCATACACAATGGACTCTAAAGGGAACCATGGGACCCAAACCCTTAAAATCTTTAGTTACAAACAAAGGTCTACATTTATCAAATTGTTTCTAAAAGCATAGTTTTTTCTACAAAATTAAATGATTGAAAATGTGGTCCCCGCCCTTTACAAGCAAAAAACTTCCTGTTCACAAGTAATATACGCTTGTAAATTTGTAATACAAATGAAAATATTTACATATGTTAACAGTGTTTGTAATACAGATACTTACTTCCTATTTATCAATACTGAAAATAAATTAGCAATATTTAAGAATCTTACTCTATTTTTTTTTAATTTCTGGAATAAAAAATAATATTGATTTATGCCTGAACTTTTTTAAGAACAAAAATTATTTACCATTACAACCATTTGTTCGCATTTATGTAATTGTGATAAAGTTTTAATTCTTTGCCTTGGATTTTCAAATAATTTTTTTTTCCCATAGTATTTTTCTGATAAACCAACATCTGAAATAACAACTTAATACTCATTATTTCAAAGAATTTTTTTTCAGAATATAATGTCATATACTTGTGTCCAGCTTAGCTAATATACCACGAAAACCTTGAAAGGTGAATGATTTTTATCATTAGATAATGTGAATTCTTTTTATTGATTTTCAGGATTACAAAGGTAGTTTACTCAAAGAAAGTCGAGACAAATATTGAACGTTATTTTAAAATATCGTGAAACGATAGTAGAACAAAAAATTAAAAATACATTAAGTTTTTTCTATAATACTTAAAGACAAAATTAATACTTCTGATTTATCATTATTTTTTAAATAATGGCACTTTAAATATAAATTTGATTTTTTCTCCAGTAGTCACAGAATTCTCGTGAACTTTATGATTTTTTTTATTTCGAATTTGTGGTTTAAATTTGTGGTGTGGTTTTCGAATTTATTTTTGTGGTTTTCTTTCCGAATTCTTTCTATTTATATAAAGTTTATATCTGTAATTTAAATATATAAATGCACAAATTTTTATATTTGATTTACGTGTATAAATACAAACCTTTCCATCATACTACAAAAGCCCTTGGAGATATGTTACAGCTTTAGAAAATCATTTTACAATGAAATGTCCAATCTGATAAAAATTACTGAGATTTTCATTTTACTCATGGGCTTATATCGAACATGGATTTATGTTAAAAAAATAAGATTATAAGTCTATAAGAGCTTAGTATGTTTAAGATATTTAAAATTTTATGAGTATTAAGAAGAAAGAGTGTTATTTATCCTAATTTCAACTGAAATTACTTGAGTCCATTGATGTAGTATTATTAGTTTCGCATCTGTTTCACTTCTTTTGATTACATTACTGAGTCATCAATTGGTATGCATTTTCAAAATATGCTGGATTAAAAATATTTGGACATTTATACCTGAATGGAGTTTTTATTAAAACAGAGGATATCAATTTAAAAAATAAAAAATTGTTTTGCTGTTTATATTTTTGTATTTATCTATATTCTAAGATAAATGTTTTATATGATAGATATAACAAAGTTTTGTCGAAAAACAGGAAATTTCTAGGAATTTTTATTTCAAGCATTGTAATGCTATTTCAAGAAACTTAAATTTAAAGTTTATTTTTGAAAAGCTAAGAAGAATAAAGTAACTTTAACAATTATTTTATCACGATTAAATATAAGAAGTAATCAATATAAAACTTTTAATTACACGAATATACCTAAAAATTTATTAACTGTTGTAGAACAAAATAGTCTGTTTCTATAAATGTTTTTCTTATGAAAGCACTTGTTATTAAATAAGTATCAGAACTGTTTCTAAGGATGAGTATTATACAAAACTTTTGTGTATATTTTTTAAAAAAGATAAAACTTTAGTAGTTTTTTTAAAAAAAAGTTTAAGTGATATGTTTTCTTAAGATTTATAGACGAGTAGAAAAATAAAAATATTCTTATTTATATATACGTTTGACTAATTATGTAACCTATAAGTTTTTGAGTGCCTACTTCCTTTATCAAAAAAATTGTATGCTCTCTTCCTATCTAATTGCAGTCCAACTTCAAAATTGTTTCTTTAATTATTTACTTTAGATTTCATAAATGATTAATTACATAATTGTATTATTGCCTCCATTGAAACAATAATAGTTCCTTTTGATTCATTTTTACATGAATAAATATATTAGGAATATCTATAATTTAATCCTTCATAGAACATAATCATTTTTTCAAAGAAATTAATTATTTTCTTTTACATCACGCAATTTTTTTCTCCAACAAAAGAATACAGGCTATTACATTAAAAGAAAGATTTCTATGCGAAATTTATTAAATATTACAGCAAGACACAAATACATAAAAATATATGTTAACATATGAGTGCATACAAGTATCCTGTGTGTATTTAAAGTCACTTTAAATAGAAAATATTTTTAGCATTAAAAGAACTCATATTCTATATAATACTTAAATAGTTTCGGATGTATTTAATCTAAATATTCTGATTCTTGCAATGTAGTTGTTAATCTCTCTCTATATATTTTAATTTAACTTTAATTGTTCCGTAGCCGTATCTACAGTTTTTTATGATTTTTCGTTAAGGTACTCATATTCTTAAAACTCATTTTTTTTTATAAATTTAGCTAAATATACCACACAGATTAAAATGGTTTAATATTTTATCCTTAGAAATAACTATTATTTTCACACATTTAAGCTCATTTAATTTTTTAATAAAATACTTAATAACTAATCAAACTTTATGTGAATGATTTCTTATTGTATAAGTTCTCATAAAAAAATGCCATACACATCAAGTTTTATTTGCAATTTATCAGTTACATTAGTCTAAATTATTCGAGAATCAAAACACAGAACAATTAAAAACAAGATTTTGCTCTTTCATTACTTGGATTTGAAAAAGATATATAAATGAGGAAAAAAAAATTCAATAATTTATAGCTGAAAAAAAGTGACAAATCTTACAGTCAATTCAGTGCTTCTTCAGATATGCATGGCAAAAACATTTTACCGAAGCAGTGGTTTCCAGTACCATAATTATGTGCCCTTCAGTTGCTTCATCTTTTGAAGGAGTGCCGCGTATTCTTGTGGCTTTGCATTACTCTGTTGCATGCTCATCATTTGCTGCATGAGCGGTTGCATTGCTTCTTGAGCCTTTTCGCTCATTTCGCCCATTGCTTGTTCGAACATCTGTTTCATCTGATCTCCAAATTCTCCAGCTGGATTACCCTCTGAGGCTTGTTTAATCATTTCCTCAGCTTTTCCGATCATATCCATCATAGGATTGCCTCCACCAGCCATACCTCCCATGGCTTGTGCTGCAGAACTAGCGGCATTCTGGAAACCACCCATTGCCTTATTCATCATATCGCCGAATGGATTTTGACTAAGTACCATAGCAATGGTACTAAAAACCAGGCACAAACAAATCAAAGCTTTCATTTTAGTAAAAGTCAGGACAGAACTTTGTGGGAGAGTGAAATGCTAGAATGTAGCTTTCTGAAATTCATATTTGACAAGTTAATTTAAAGGATCCTTTGCGTGCCCTTCTTTCCATCATATTATGCCATCCATCAACTGGATCAATAAATTGTATAGGGATGTCAATTGCTTTCAAACAATGTTTGCCCCGCTTGTATTCAAATTCATTGTTGATAAATTTGGAATAATCGCACGCTAAATATAATAGAATTGCTCCTTCCTGTCACGAAAAGTTCAATTAACAGGAAATTTTGTTGATCCTGTCCTTAGGTAAAAGTAGTATTGTATTTCGAAGCACAAAAACTATAATGTTATTACTTTTCGTCTTTTTTTCCCATTAAGCTCAAACAATATTGTTATCGATGCAAGTATTCTTTTCAACTTTGGAACTTTATTATTAATAATTGAATTGTACTTTTTAAGACAGAGAGTAGGATATCTAAATGATATTTACAGTCTACAAAATATACAGATTATTAGATAACTTATTTATTTTTTGAGCCATTTTTCAATAACAATATTGCTAAATATTCAATATTAATTTTATTCTTTATGCTTGATTTGTATATTAAATTTTTAAAAAAATATTATTTTAACCTCTAAAATATTGCAATAGTTACTTTAAGAATGTTACATTGATTGGGTTAGAATTCTTGAGGTAGACCAATTTTCTATTGAATTTCGAATCGGGATCAGGAAGGATTTTAAAATTTTAATTTTATTTAGGAAAGAAAGAAAAATGATATACAAAGATGAATAATATATTGCTCTCCATTAAAATTACAACACCATGTAGAAAAGATCATAAAAACTGCAAATTCCCGCTAAAGCAAGAGAATGCAGTGATATGCACATGGGAATAGGAAAGTTACACAAAGGACTTTTCATTTAGAAGT